>CM067490.1:31877013-31887881 GCA_034552555.1 Semaprochilodus insignis | reverse complement strand
TATCCAGATTGGTTTTTGATAGTCTGGACAGTGAAAAATCAGACCGTTTCGAATACAATTCCAATCAGATTTTTACATCTCAATGCTCTGGACATGGTCTTTTTTGTCACTCACAACACAACAAGCAACACTGACGAAGACAAATCCAAAGTGAAGGAAGAGCTGGGATTCAAGAAGACTGGCAAAGAGTTGGGAAACATGCCTAGACAGAACAAAGAGGGTAAAACTTGAGTTTGGAGGATGAAATGACGCACCTCCGTCTTTCCTGCTTCCGCAGTGAAAGCCACGTTACCAGCGCGGCTACATGGTTACTGATAGTTACGTTGCTACTACAGCAGCCCAGTAAGATAGATTGGAGATGTCTGGATGCACAAATCCAGTCTGATTCCTGTCACTTACAAATCCTGTCACTTACAAATAACAGTGCGGAGAGTCGTCTCCAAGGATCTAATCTGACAAACAAATCCGATTTGCCTGCAGTCTAAAGATAGCCTTACCTTCTGTTCACACTAGCAGGTAACTTTTGAAATCTGTATGGAAACCTAACTGCTTGGATTTGTGGCTAGCTTTATTGGCCGGTTAGCAAGCTGGCTAACCTAGCTAGCTATCGAGTGGCCTAACTCACCAGAGACACCAACAACATCCACTACTTTCTTCCTACACTTCATTTTTCTACTAATGTATATGTACAAAGACGCATGATGTAAACTGGGTAAAGAGGAAACAGCGGCTATGAGCTTCACCTCCATGTTCACCAACACACTGCTTGTTCACCAACACCAAATACTGGTAGGACTAAAAAGCTCAGAGAGCAGAAGCTGGAGGGGGCCTCGGACCCCCATGTCTACGACCAGCCTGAAGAATTTGTTGGAGCCAATTGGTTACAATGTCGCTTCACCGCGTCATAATTCAGTTGCATAAAGTTGAGAAAATCTCAGCTTGATTTGTCGCTAGCCACTTGTCGTTAAATCACTGCGACAAATCTCGTATTCCTATGGGAAACGACTGGCCGCTTATCGCCCTGTCGCCTGCTAGGGTGAACGCAGGGTCAGAGTGACAAGTATCTGCCCTCCCGGTTGGCAAAACCACACCACATTGCTGAGACTGGTGTGGGCATTTCTCCTCATCCCGTCTTGATGGGTCTGATTTATTTAGAGATGTCACATTGACCATCTGCAGCACTGCTTGTTACTGACAGCAACAGAGCAGCCCGCGGGGGTCACAGCCAGACGGAGATGGAGAAAGGGAGCCTGTTCCACACATGCAGTCATGACTCCTGGTTCCTGCACATTTGGTTAATCTCCATATTGTGTTCATCTGTTGTTTTGTTTTGGTGGGATGCTGAATCCCACCGATTGGATCAAATGCCAATCATGAAAGAAAAGCATTTAGTATTCAGACACATATGCAAACCCTGACCTCTTTGGACCTCTGAATGAAATATCGGTGCTATTACTCTGACCGCTCCTTGTTTTCAGTGACAGATGAATAGCCGGACACCAATGGCCGGACACCTGTTAGCGGACGTGCAGTGTGGAACAGACGATTAAAGTGCACTTCAGTGATTACAAGACCACACAGGGCACACAAAGGGGCCGTTTCAGTCGTTGGGTTACAAATCACACCCGATATCCAAACAGCATTAGCATTGACGGAAACCACTCAGCCTGGCTGGAAATGGACGAGAAAGGGCAGGATGATGAGTTGGGCGATGATGATGTGCAGTTGATGGATGCAGGCAATTTGAAGCTGATCTGAGGCCAGTTTTGTCGTTCTTCCTCTACAGTCAAGGTTAGAAACTGAGTAAGAGATAGCTTGTCTCAGATCAGTGTGCAGGGTCAGCTTCCATCCGGACACAGTGGATTGACCGAGCCATGAGCACAAGGGCTTCTATTCAATCACACTGTGCTGATATATTATGCATCTACAGGCCTCTGCATTTCATTAAGCTGCGCCGATGCATATAGTTATGACTGAGAGAGCTGGGGATCTTTCCAGCAGCAGAATTTTTCTGGAAGGTTGTCGTGTTGTACAAAGAATATGAATGAGCTCCTAACAAAGGTAATATCCAGACTGCCTCGTACTGACCAAATCATGCCGATCACTAGGAATTACTGTACATGCATAATTCATAAAAGGTAGGTGTGTCTAATGGAGGTGATCATTCTGTAGCACGGTGAATAGGGAAAGCATTCTAGAGCAGTGTGGATGAAGAACACTCTAGAGCAGTGTGAAAGGAGAAACCTTTTTAGAGTGGTGTAATTGGGGGCATTCTAGGGTTGTGTATGAAGGAGAACATTCTAGAACAGTGTGAATGGGGAAAGCACTCTAGAGCAATATGGATTGAGAACACTACAACGGCATAAGAGAAGGAATATTTCTAGATTGATGCAATGGAGCATTCTAGAGCAGTGTGGGTGAAGAGCATTGTAGAACAGTGCGAAAGGAGGAGCATGTTTAGATTAGTGTAATGGGGGACATTCTAGAATTGTGCGCCAAGGAAAACAGTATAGATAATTTCAGTCTAAATTAAGGGGATCATTCTAGAGCAATGTGAATAGGGGAAGCATTGTAGAGCAGTGTGGATGAAGAACACTATGAAATAGTGTGAAAGAAGGATTTTTTAAAGATTGGTGTAATATAGGCAATTTGGAGTTGTGTGACTAAAGGAAAACATTCTAGATCAGTCTGACCTTCCAAACAACTTTCCAGAGCAATGTAAAGGAAGGAGGCTATTCTGGAACAGTGTGAATGAAGTTAGCCCTTCTAGAACAATATGAATGGAGAACAATATGACCAGGAACAACATTCTAGAGCATTGTCCAGTACAGTAGCGGCTATGACTTTAGTGTTCACCTCTTCTGTATCTGGGTATAATGCACTCCACAGGCTTTCTTCTACTGAATGATCTCATTCATGAAGAAACGGTGATCGAGGGCACAGCTAGGCTAGCAGCCATGACTGGTTGACACCACAGGGACCCCCAATGTTTGTATTTTCTATGAATGTGTAATACATTTGTAATAGCATGTGCAATGCATGCTGGGTATTGTAGTGAGAAAACACAGATGAACAAAATATTACACTCATAGGAATTTTTTGGGCTGGAATACCCCTCAAGTTAGCCACCCAGGCACTAATCAGAACTCCTTAATCAGATGGATTAGGATTAGCCATGTCCAATTTGCTTTGAAAGTGATTTCTGTACGGAAGTGAATGTCCGGTATGATGGGTGACCACTGAGCTAAACCAAATGTACTCTGCGGCAGCTATAAGGTCCATCAGGCCACAAAAAGGCCTCGTTAAGTTCCCAGCTCAGCTCGGGAGCGACCTAAAGCCGGTTGATTACAGTTAATTACATTTCCAGGCTAAATTTCCATTTGGTCGTGCGTCTTTGCACCTAGCTGTAGCAATTTCACAAGCGGATAAATCTGGCTTTCTTCACGCTCCATATTTAGCCTTCAGGATCACGTCGTGATTACTTGAAGTGAGAGGCCTGAGCTGCAGTCACAGATTCGCTAATTAGCGCCCTGAGCTCTGTTCGGAGCGCAGGCAGCTGATGCTCGTTTGCATGATCAATATTCATAGAGCTGCTAGAGCTGCATCATCTGACAGTTTTATCATTTTAGTCACTTGCAACAGTTAAGTGGATTCAACGTATTCCGATTCCGAGTGCATGTCTGGCCCTGCAGCCAGGTTTTATCCCATCAGGCTGAGGCCCTGTTGGAGAAAAGGCATAGCATTGGAAATATAGACGGCGCTCTTAAACACACAGCTGTCCTTGGTTTGTGGACGTGGAAGTGGTTCAGTTAGGACCTCGCATTTCACTGACCGCTTCTTTCACCTCTCTACCGAGCAAGGGAATAACCCTAGTTTTGATTTAATAAAGGATTTAGCCCTCATGCCTCATGTTTTCAGCCCTCACCTGGCAACCTCCTTAATGAAGCTTGGCCTGGCCTGTGCATGGCTTGCCACTTATTAATGTGACCTTTTGGTTTATGCATCTAATTTTGCCCTGTCCACAGGGCTATGTCTGGCATGCTGGTGTCCAGCCCATTAACACATAACATACAGGTGCTCTGAGATAAAACAACCGGTGTGTTCACAATCCATCAAATGCACTGCCTCTGTTTTCATATCCAAGGTTTTTCAACCACCTCTGGAGGCTGTATATAGGGTCAGCCGGCCTGTTAGGACTAGGCTAACATCTACAAATACAGCAGTGGTGTACAGTAACTCAGTGAATGTAACTGGTTTGTGTACTTTAGCACTGCTGGTGCATCTTTATGAGTGCCAGAATGCAACTGCTGCCCCATTTAAGGTGGCACGGGAAAATAAGAAGCTGGTGAATAGGAAACCAGCTTCACGCTGCCAGGCAAAGACATCTTCCAGCAGGACTGTGCAACATACCAGAACATGATGATATGGTGATCGAGATAGGGCGCAGCTGGGCTAGCAGCCATGACTGGTTGAATGTAATGCATGAGTAATAGATTTGTAACAGCATGTGCAATGCATGCTGGGTACTGTAGTGAGGAAACACAGATGACACAAAACACAATATAACAACAATAGAAAACAGTGAATTGTGTCCAGTCAGTGAAGCTAGCTGCACTTTTTGGACTGGAATACCCCTCAAGTTAGCCACCCAGTCATTCGTGGTGTTGGTGGTGCATCTTTCTGGGTGCCAGAATGCAACTGCTGCCCCATTTAAGGTGGCACAGAAAAAAACAGGAAGCTGGTGAATAGGAAGCCAGCCTCACTATGCAAGGCAAAGACATCTTCCAGCAGAACTGTGCGACTGAAGGAAAACATTCTAGATCAGTCTGAATGAAGGACAACATTCCAGAACAATGTAAAGGCAGGAGACCATTCAGGAACAGTGTGATCGAAGTTAGCCCTTCTAGGACGACATGAATGGAGAACAATATGACCAACATTCTAGAACGTTATGCAGTACAGTACTTTAGTGTTCACCTCTTCTCTATCTGGGTATAATGCACTCTATAGGCTTCTACTGAATGATCTCATTCGTAATGACATGGTGATCGAGATAGGGCGCAGCTGGGCTAGCAGCCATGACTGGGTTAATGTAATACATGTGTAATAAATGTGTAATACGTTTGTAACAGCATGTGCAATGCATGCTGGGTACTGTAGTGAGACTACACAAATGAACAAGCTATTACAATAATAGAAAATTGTGAATTGTGTCCAGTCAGTGAAGCTAGCTGCACTTTTTGGGCTGGAACACCCCTCAAGTTAGTCACCCAATCATACATAGTGTTGTTGGTGCATCTTTACAGGTGCCAGGATGCAACTACTACCCCCATTTAAGGTGGCACGGGAAAACAGGAAGCTGGTGAATAGGAAGCCAGCCTCACTCTGCCAGGCAAAGGCATCTAGCAGCACACATCCCACTGCTTCAGCTTCATTGACTACTTCTTATCAGATGTGTGTTCCTCTCAAGAAGTGTCGTTGACTTTGGTGCACCAGTTAAAGAGGTGGAAGGATTTCAGTTGAGAGCTCTTTGGGATGAACTCTGACAGCTTTATTGGCCATTTCAATCTCTTTTAATACCTTAATAGCTTACTATCTGGAATAACACAGCACCAGTGTCCAGTTCTACATGGGCACAGCAGCTTATTACCAGTTACCAGTTTTATGCTTACAATTTATACAACAATAAATTATTATATTGGTTTTGCTACAACCACATTAACAACAGAAACTACACCACTTTCAGCAGGTGCACGCCTCCCATAAACAGTAACAGGGTGCTATACCCTGCGACTTGCAGGTTCTGGGAAGCATGGTTCAAGTACTAGGTGTGGCAGGCTTACATTTGACACATTAGGTTGTTACTATGATACATACAGCTCACCTTATCACATCTTTAGCACACGTACACGCTGATCAATACTTCAGCACGACCGGTACCAACACGGGTGAGTGCTGAGACTAAAAGAATCTGGTGTGGACACAGAGATCCTGCCCCTTATTCAGTGTTCCTGGGTAAAGAATTACATAGAAACCCCTACCAGGCCGAGGCACAACCCCCCACTTACTTATGGCTTACAAGAGATGGAGTCGCTCAGCATTGCTACATACACACAGGCGGCCAGCATGTTGGACTGAATGGCAAAGGATCAGCAACCAGTATAAACAAACAGCTTTATTTATTCACTGCACAGTCGAGTCACATGAGCTAATGTGTTATGAGCTAATATCCAGAGTAACCTCCGGGTGCAGCACGGCCAGCAGCTAGACAGGCTAGGAGTGACCCAATAAGGTCCTGGTAGGTGGTCACAAATAGGTGGAGCCATGCTGACTGCAGTGCATCCCACAGCTTCTTGGGTGGGGGGAGGGTTATGGGGAGGATCCATAGATCAAACACACCAATCGGTGGTCCCACAGATGCTCAGTCAGGTTCAAGTCTGGGGACTTAAGGGGCCAGGGAATACTTGGAAGACTTGGTCATGATCCTGCAACCAGGATCAGACGTTACTAGTCATGTGGCACGTTGCATTGTCTTGCTGGAGGATCCCATCCACCCCAGGGACGACAATCAGCATGTGGGTGTATGTGATCTGCAAGGATGGATTCATACCCAGATCGGTTGAGAGTGCCTTCCACATGGATGAGTAGGCCCAGAAAATGCCACAAAACGTGACCTCCTTCATGAGCTACGTGCTGCCACTGTCGAAAGTAGGACGTGGTCATAATAATGTGACTCGACTGTGTATGTCATACAGTGACCCAGACCCAATGACCCTGGCTAACCACGCTACATCTTCCAGTTTCATATGTCATTTAAAGTCATGTAAAAACTACTTCCGCTCAACTGGGACCCCAACAATTCCTGAAACTTTATTCCAAGCTTGGTTTCTTAATCCGGTCCCTGTGTACAAATAAGGACACATCATATAGAGCGGGAAATCAGGTTACGGCAATGCCGAGGAACAATCTTCAGTAGGAGGCAAAGTCAGTGGGGTGGTTTTGAGGGAATGTGAGAACCTGTTATCACACGTCACTGCTGTAGTAAAGACAAAGTGAGTATTGAACAGGTCAGAATATCAAAAGACAACAAGCTAGGAACTTGGAGAATACACCTACACAGAGAATGAACCTTAGATCTGAATGCTCTGATCTGAGAGGAGGTTGAAGTTGGTTCCAGCTTATGCTTTGGATTTTTGCATTTCACCTTAAATGGTGCAGCAGTTACATTCTGGTACTACAGACCAAAGTAGTCCCTTTACTGCCCCTAATCTTCAGCAGTAAGCAAAGTTAGTGGGGAGGCTCTGAGGAAAGATGAGAACCTGCTTTTCTAAGCGGTGGCTGGTGCCACGAGTCACTGCTCATTTTGTATAAAGCTGAGCAGAACTCAACTGGAATGCGTCGCTGAATTCATCCACTTTGCGACATTAACAGTCACATAGCTGAGCACCACTGAGTGACGCTTATTGAAAATGAATGACTACCAGTCGCTGTGTCGCTTCGTCACTTGTGGTGTGCATTCACGGTAACCCTCTGTCCACACTGGCAAGTGACAAGTCGCTTACGTCGTCCCATGTGTGTTTCTTATGGTAGTGTTCGAGGCCACTCGCCTTGTCGCAGGGTCCAGGAAAGCTAGCTTGTTTTGAATGCCCATATTATTATTTGAATGGAAACCTACCTGCTTGCACTGGTCAAGTCAAGTAGTCAAGTCAAGTGTGGTGGCTAGCTTTATTAGGCTTTGTTAGCATTAGCAGGCTAACTCAGCTAGCTATTGAGTGACCTAACTCCCCAGAGACTCCAACAATATTCGCTATATGTACAAAGACGCATCATATAAACTGGGGAAAGAGGAAATGAGCAGTTATGAGCTTCTCCTCCATGTTTACCACCATACTGCTAAGACCTGGAACCAAATGCTGGTAGGAACATGTAAGGATCAACAAACTGAGTTTGACACTGAGCTAAAAGCAAAGATAGTTTTACTGTACAGGTTGGTGGTGAAGCTCAACAACAAGATCAGGGCAAACATAAGCAGAGGGGCAAGCAGAAGTCAAAACCAAACCATCAAACCAGCCAGCAACCAAATATAAAGGGAAGAACCAGAGAGTCAAAACCAGTACAGTGTCACACTTTCATCCAGCTCATCACGGGTTAACAACCCCGCAAACTCCAGTTCCCAAGATCCACCTAGCGATCACGTGACTATCCGCTCCCAACCGGCAGCCAATCACCAATCAGCCTTGCCTGAGTATTGATTGTAACACCTGTTGTACTTTCTATTTAAGCTGTATTGTTTGTTTCTCACATTGCTACGTATCATTTCTGTTTTCAGTACGTACCGAACCTTTGTCTACATTCGTTGCCGTTTCTTTTGCCCATCTTTGGACTTCGATTTTTGCCTTTGCCTGTTTGCTCTGTTTGTCTTGTTTTTGACCTTCTGCCTGGTTTTCGGCATCTGCTTTTTGGATTGTTCCTCTTTTTCTTATTAAACTGGTCTAAGCCTCATCTGCTCGCGTCCTGTTTCCATCGGACCCTGACATACAGCAAACAGGATGAACAACAGGGAGAGCGCTCAGTGCGCAACAGAGTGGCAATACTTCGCTATGTGAGAGAGAGACAAAGGGGTATATATGCAAACAGGCTAATTACAGACAGGTGTGTGTTAGAAATCCGGAACGATGATCTGAAAAACGAGACATGATTGGGAGGTGGAGGACATGTGACGATGACGTCGACTGGTGGTGGGTTATGGGAAATGGAGTCCTGCTCTCAGAAGCTCTCTGTCCCCCGTATCTATGATTGGTCCGGAGAATTTGTTGGAGCCAATCGTTTACAACGTAGCTTTGTGTCATAAACTGGGAAAATCTCACTTGGATTTGTCACTGGGTCACCGGCTACTTGTCACTAAATCTCGGCTACAGATCGTGTACTCCCATAGGAAATGACTGGTCGCTTGTCACCCTGACGCCTGCTAGTGTGAACACAGGGTAATACTCACGGTTTCCCACAGGTGACGCTGGACATACAGAGACAACACTGTACAGAGACAGTCCAGTACCAAACACGCTGGAAACGTGTCAAAGCCCAAACAAGAGTGCACGACTCCACGACTACACCACAGCCAATGCAGTCTAAACTTTATCCTCTACACGACATAATTAAAAGGTTTCCATGAAGCTCAGTGCTGGATGTTCCCCAACCTCGGGCCGCGAATGGTGGTTAAACGAGAGCTTAGGAACAGATCGGTTTCAGCATTATGAATTTTACCTTCTCTCTCTCTCTCTCTCTCTCTCTCTCTCTCACTCACTCTCTCCATCAGTAGACTCATCAATTAGAAGCTGTCACTGCTGGAGCCCAGGCAGCAGAATCAATAGGATCAGGTCAGGTGATTCTGATGACAGAGTGTGCTTTGAGTCATAACGTAGGCTTGTGGGTTCTGAAGCCTGTAAGTAGAGCTCATCAGTGTTGTGGAAAAAATCACTTTGAAATATTAATTTTTTTGTTGTAAATTTGTCATTATACAGCAAAACTATGATGTAAAATGATTTTATATCTAGTTTTTATATCATATTTCTAATTTTAAGATTATTGTAGGTTTATTTTAAGATTATTTAACTTTATTACCAGACATTTTTACTAGTTTTAAGTGGTTTTAGTAAGACAAATTTTCTCACTACATTGGCAGATAATTTTACGCTGTTTTCTGTATTTTAAGAAACGTGCTCTGCCAATCTGCCAATTTTAAAATTAGCTTACAGCACTCTAAAAATGAACAAATTTTGTTCTGGTTATGGGATCATTTTTTCATTTTACTTGCCAAAATATTCTTGTTTTGCGGTGCACACTCTTAAAATCTTAAAATGAGAAATAATTTAAAATAATAATTAAAAAAATGATAATTTATTTTACAATAGGGTAAATGATCTTATAATAAGCCTATGGTAATCTAAAAATGAGAAATATAAGATAATTTTACTTGCCAAAATCTCATTTTTTGCAGTGTACCTTCCTACCTGGAAGCCCTACAGTGAACACCTACTGCAAAAAACGAGATCTTGGTAAGTAAAATGATTTTATATCTAGTTAATATATATTATATTTCTACTCTTAAGATAGCTGTTATCAACATATTTCCAGACATTTTACAGACTTCTTTTAAGTGATTTTAGTATGACCAATTTTCTCACTATATTGGCAAATCATTTGTTTCCAGCACGTTTCCTAAAATGTGTAAAATTATCTGCCAATATAGTAAGAAAATATAATATAAATTCAAATAAATCACTTAAAACAAGTAAAAAATACTCTTGAAATGACCTTACAGCAATCTCAAAACAAGAATTGGGAGATAAATCACCTAGATATAAATCATCTTACCAAGGTCTCATTTTTTGCTGTGTACTTTAATATGGTAATCCTTTAAATTACATTTCAATTTCAATTTTTACAAATAATCAGTGATCAAACAGTTTTACAGGAACCCTCCCAACACCTGGTGGCTGGAGAAATGAGCAGACGATAAGTGCTAATCTGTCAGGGTATTGAGTCTACTATCTTCGGTAATCAGCCGTACGGTACAGATGCACACGCGGAGAGAAAGCCTGAAGAACACAAGTGTATTCCTAAGGAGGAGGTCAGCACAGGATTACATACAGCACTTCTGAGTCAAGCAATCAGGAACAGGAGTGGGTGGTCATTACAGGTTAAACACAGGTGTGGGCTGGCGGTGACAGGGTAGCACTAAAAGCCAATATTTCAGCCATGCAGCAGTCGTGGGGGTCCTGATCACTGAAGTACACAGAGAAACAAACGGACTACAGTCTGTAACTGTAGAACTACAGAGTGCTCCTATATGATCAGTAAGTGTAATG
>CM067490.1:31851381-31862707 GCA_034552555.1 Semaprochilodus insignis | reverse complement strand
GGGATGGATTATCACAGGACACCATTAGGAACCTCTACAACTCCATGCCGAGACGTCTGGCATGTTGGGTTAGCAAATATGGCGGCCTGACGCCATACTGAGAGACAGACTTCTGTATGTGTAGCTCAATAAATATTGATCATATCAGTCTAAATTTATCATCATTTATTGATCCTGGTAACCTTTATCTTCCTTCCCAACAGACCTGCAATCCCACACCTCCTTCTGGGTGCAGCTGTTCTTTTGACAGCGAGTGTATTTAGATCGACACCCCAGATAAACTTGTGAGTCACTATCAGTATCTAAACAAGCCTTTTACTTTCGTTCACTCACTCAAATCCCTGTTTTACCACCAGAGGGAGTGTAAAAGAGTGGCCGTGTGCCACGCTTCAAAACCGAGGCCATGTGGTCAATTCTCCTGGAGCAAAAAACTCAAATCCAGTTCTTGTTTTTTGGTCTCTGTGGCGCTTCCCAAAAAAGAGTACTGACAGGGGCGAATAGTAATCATAATAATCTAGCCATAAATGCAGCCTGCAATGATGATCCACACTCCTTCGCCAGCATGGTTTGAAGAACCCCACTTCTCCTGACAAGCAGTCCCCCCAGTACACAATAGGCGAATCTCTGAGGTTTGCAGCTCCAGCCAAAGCTGTACAACTGCCTAATCTCTGTAGTGTTATTTTTTGGGTTGGATGAAATAGCATCTGTAAGTCTGGCCACCTGTGGCTCTCAGTGTTCTGTATTCCCATATGTGACAGGAGTGGAGCTGCTCTCCAAACAGGCACACGCACACGGCTCCAAACTCTTGCCTTGCTTTGTGCTTCGTCTCTCTCTCTCTCTCTCTCTCTCTCTCTCTCTCTCTCTCTTACTCTCTCTCTCTCTCTCTCATAACTTACTTTTACTTTCCTCTTCATGTTGGAAAAGTTTCCACAACTACGATCTCTTTGAAAGCTTTTGAAAACTCCCTTTTTCCCATTTTTAGACTTCCTGACTTTTCTGTTCGGAGGGGTTTTTGCATTGACCATACTCCGTGGACATTCCTCGCGTTAGCACTCCTGAATAAATAGCAGCACGGGGAGTTGAACCAATAAGTATTTCCCAACTGCCTTGTGCCCTGCGCTTAAAACACCAGTAAATCTGTACCACATTCCCGTCATGCGCTGTAGTTATACTACCCAGTCCACTAAACATACGTACAGACTACTGAACACCTAGTCATTCATCGCCCTAAAAATACATGGCTGTTTAACATGCGGTGCTTTGCTATCAAAGAAACTTCTGCTACATGCTAACCAGATGATGAACAGTTTGGCACCATAACTAGGCCAGTTATAAAACACTTCATAGTAGGTAGCACTGCTGCCATTCCTGCTGCATTCCTGACAAAGCTGAACAGATTGAGTATAAAAGAGCAGCCCATGTGCGAATGGCGTGAGGAGCTGTGGGTAGGATACACGGAAGGGAGCTTGCAGTCTTAGAGTCTTAGTGTCCCGGCCTAGGCCAAAGCCTTTCCTCGCCCCTGCTCGCTAAAGAAAATGCGGCATGATCCACACCAGACCTCTCTCATGCATTCCAGCGCCTTATGGACCTCAGTGATGGAGTTTGACACATGCATGCGTTTAAAAGATGTCATGGTCCGTTCTTAGTGCGGCTGTCTCTCTGATGATCTGTTTCGTCTCTCCTCTTTGCAGGTGTAAGAAAGCCGTGCCATGATGACGTTATTCAAAGGCCCCGGGGACAACACGTGTAGTCAGTTTTACAAGCAAGGGAGCTGGAGACTAAGGATGTTACTGCTTTTGTTTGTGACTGTGGAACTGCTAACAGTAACTGTCGATGGGAATGCCACGCCAGGCACCCTGGAGCTGCAGCTGGACGAGGAGCAGCCCGCGGGGACGATAGTGGGTGACATTAGCGCCGGATTACCGCCTGGGGAAACTGCCTCACTCTACTTCATATCTGATCATGAAGGCACAGGTGTGGGGAATGACCTTCATATCGACGAGACTACCGGCATTATTAAGACCGCTCGGCGGCTGGACCGGGAGGAGAGAGATCACTACAGCTTTATAGCAGTCACCATGACCGGCCTTACGGTAGAGGTGTCCATCACGGTCAACGATATCAATGATCATGCACCGGTGTTCCCCAAGAAGAAAGCCTCCCTGAAGATCCCTGAACAGACCGCAGTGGGGACCAAGTTTTCCCTGGAGCCAGCCACCGATGCAGACAAAGATCAGCTCACCACCCAGGGGTATCTCATCAAGGAAGGCAATGTGGGACAAGTGTTCAGGCTGGAGACCAAGAGGGCGGCAAACAAAGTGCTGTACCTGGACCTGGTGGTCAACGGTGTCCTAGACCGTGAGAAGAGGGCGTCTTACTCGTTGCTTCTGGAGGCCTTTGATGGAGGCTCTCCTAAGAAGACCGGCCAGATGACTCTTGATGTGACTGTGCAGGACATAAACGACCATGCTCCTGTTTTTAATCAGAGCAGATACCATGCCATCATCTCGGAAAGCCTCCCGCAGGGTAGTAATATCCTTCAAGTGTTCGCCTCAGATGCAGATGAAGGTGACAACGGCCTTGTGCTTTATGAGATCAACCGCCGGCAAAGCGACCCAGACAGATACTTCGTCATTGACCCTCGGTCTGGAATCATCACACTCAACAAGCCTTTGGACTACGAAGTAAGGAAGGTCCATGAGCTGGTGGTGCAGGCGAGAGACAATGCCAGCCACCCAGAGATCACTAACGCCTTTGTCACAATTCACGTCCGAGACTTCAATGACAACCAGCCCACCATGACCATCATCTTCCTCAGTGAAGATGGGTCCCCACGAATATCGGAGGGCGCCCAGCCTGGCCAGTACGTTGCCCGTATCTCAGTCTCAGACCCTGATTACGGTGAATACTCCAACGTCAATGTCTCTCTGGAAGGTGGAGACGGGAAGTTTGCCCTCACGACCAAGGACAGCATCATCTACCTCATCTATGTGGACCAGGTTCTGGACCGCGAAGAAAGAGACTCATACGAGCTCCGCGTCATGGCTACGGACTCCGGCACCCCACCGCTCCGTGCCGAGTCATCGTTCACAATCCAGGTCACAGACATCAACGATAACCCTCCATTGTTTGACCAGCAGGCGTACAAGCAGACTATTCCGGAGGCGGTTCATCCAGGTAGCTTCGTGCTACAGGTGACAGCCCGGGACAAAGACCAAGGCCCCAATGGGGACATTCGCTACAGCATCCTGCCCGACAAGGGCACGCATTCCGACTGGTTCACCATTGACCCTGTGACAGGGATCATCACTACGGCTACCCAGCTGGATTACGAGACGCACCCGAAGCCCAGTATCAAGGTTGTGGCCACGGACAGAGGAAAACCCCCCTTGTCTTCGACCGCCCTGGTGGAAATCAGCCTACAGGATACTAACGACAATGAGCCGGTCTTCGGGAGCAGCTTCTACAACGTGACCATCAAGGAGAACACAGCTGCCGGGACCTGTTTCCTTGAGGTAGGGATCATATCAGCATGTTGACGGATCATATCCCTCACAGCATTCCCTGTTAATCTGTATTTAATAGAAGGTAACTAGTCATACAGTACGACGACTTGGCCATGCCACGTATATCATTATCGGAAACAGCTGCGCAGTTAAATCCCATTTTGGATTACACAGGAGTTTGGAAAGGATGAGCCAACATTTCGGCTCACCGTAAGGATTCACTCAGATTTAGTTGGTGCGTGCGTTACTCACTTGGATAGATGACACGGTGCAGTCATTTTTATTCCAACTTTTGGGATAACAGGATATTTGACTTTGCAGATGTTGCCTCCGAATACCGACCAGGGAAGCGAAGTGTTGTTTGGCCGATAGCAAATTGTGCTCCATGTGTTGTCATAAGACCGTTGCCATGATCTTAGCATCCAACCATGCATCATGTTGGCCATCTATTTCTTCAAGTTGTTGTTGCGTCTGTGCAACAACAAAAGGAAAACCGGGACATGTTTTTCCTCTTTCCTGGCAAAAGGAACCACAAACTTCAAAAGTCTGAGAGATCATATGGTTCCAACAGAAGCATCTGCGCTAAAAACGCCCTCCAGAAAAAATAGTCCAGATAAATACTGGAATTCCACATTGTTGCAGGTTCATTTAACTTATATTTGGAGAAGGCAGCTGGTCAGTGATCAGAGGAATTTGGAATGTGGGTTCCCTATAAGGGGAATAGGAGCGGGAGAGGAAGAGCAGCACTACGCAAGTACAGATACATTGAGACTCTGAGATCAGGAAAGAGTATAGAAGGAAAAGGAATATGCAAAAAGGGGTTTAGAAAGCTGGAAAAGATCCGTCAGCTATTCCGAGCTCCAAGGCTTCTTCGTACTACACCATAGGTCTTTGGTCGGTAGCCACTAATGATAAAATGTCAGCCGTGGAGGAAATCTAGGCTGGTTCTGTGTGAAGCTATTTCTTGCCAGTTATTATTAGTTGACACCATCTTTAGAACTCGTTTCGTGCCGCACGCCACCGCTGTTGGTTTTGCACTGTTCTAGGATGTGATTTTATTCATTCCACCGCATTCCTCAAAGCCCCAAAAGAACAAATCGGGACACTCCGACAATCCACAGGATTGTTTTAGCCGTAGCGCCGCTTCAGCCTCCGTACAATTCCACTTGCGCTGTGCTCCACACGCTGGCACCCGCAGCGGCTGTGGTTCCTGGTTCCGATCCACAGGGAAGCAGAAGTTGCCATTCCGTGGTTGCTCCGTTCTCACCGGTCCTGGCCTAAATATTTGATAGGTCATTTTCTTCTCGCTTTTGTGTGTGACATCAGTGCTGTAGATTTTTATTCAGTTTAGAGTTATGGAAATTCCAAAGGAATATGAATGTCAAACATCATGTCTATAATCCAGATGTTCCCTGTTTTCAGTTCACTGCTTCCCGGTGGAGACAAAAGCTTTTAGAATGGGAATTCTAAAATTCTGGAGCCGGCTCTGCTGGTTCCCCCCGTAGGGTTAGCGGTAGGGAGGAGGGCTTGTCCGCGGCCTGGCGTGGTGTATTATTCACATAACGCTGAAATGCAAAGGCCGCCTGTTGTTTATTTTTCGGGTTCTCCGGTCCTCCCCAGAGCGCTTTCTCATGAAGTCTGTTGTGTCCGGTTCTCAGTATGTTTTCCTGCTAGGTCCTGTGGATGTCGTGAGTTTAGTTTGATAACCAGACCCCATTGAGTAGAGGGCCCGTTATGGCATGCTGGGCTGAGAATGACCCCTCTGCGCGCGCGTGTGGAAGAGTTTCCTCCACTCAGTGGGCCGTCGGCTGCAGGGAGTTTCTCCGGTGGTTGTTTGAACTCACTGTTTTGGGTTTAGTTCCTCGTGTAATGATTGAAGTTCAGCATGTTGGCCCAGGAAGATGGTCCCGGGTCAGGAAGCTCAGCAGGGTTCGTTCACTCTGTTTGGACTTATCCTGAGGGGTCAGCTTCCTCTTGTCCTCATTCAATCATATGGCTGTTAGCGTTAGCTGTGATGACCTAGGAGGCCGCCTTGGGTTCCAGATCGTCACGTATGATCTCAAAACAAGTGAGTGACAAAGTACAACCGTTTCCACTTTGCGAGATAAAAAAAGCAACCAACTTTGACAGCATCCTTAGCGATTTTCAGGGCGTGTTGTGATTGCTTTCACATTCGAGGCAGGAGCGCTTGTGTTTATCAGCTCCTTACCGAGCCGGAGAGGAATCTTTTCCTGTGCGAGTCGTGCCTTGGCAGTTTTTCTCCCCGCTGATCTCAGATCTCCTCACTGGTGCTTGAAAACAAATCATACCGAGATGGCTTGCTTATGTACGCTAGGCATTAGACACGGGGGTGCTGGGGAGGGCCCTGGACTGATATTATCAGTTCCTTCACTCAGCAGCCCCATTCCGTGCTGCATCCACCTAGGGAGTGCGTGCAAGTGTGGGTGCTGCAATACCGAGTGCCATTCCTCACATTAAACCTACCGTCTCTCCACCTGTCTCGGCAATCACCCGCTCCGCGGTGTTGAGTAATACTTTTCCCGAATCCGCATGGAAAGGCTAATCGCGTTCAATAAATCCAGGGGTAGAACACATCTGGGCCGACGCTAGCGGAGGAAGCTACCTGGGGACGGTTTCCTGTAACACAAGACCTGGCCCCCGGTGGGGTCACACAGAAATGTGCCCCGCCGGAAATGTGAGCCAGACTGTGGCTACCTGCCTGTAGCATGCAAGGCTGCAGAGCACAAAACCCCTTTTTGTACCGTGCCTAGGAACAGGGTCGGAAAGAAGTCCCGAAACGAGATGCATGCACCCGTTGCATGTTTTGGCTTGCAGGCATGGGGTAGAATATTTTTGGATGAATTATTGGAATATGCCGGTCTGTTTGCACCCTCAGAATGATGTATATACGTCCTCCGATCGTTGGCACACAGGCATGCGCTCCGACATTGCACTCCGTAAACTCTATTCCCACGAAGCCAGAACAATTACTTGATTCCCTTAAAAAAGCACTTCAGAAGCAGAGCCATTGGTTAGTGTTGACTTTGATTATTCACAATCCAAACATCTCAAATATTGGCAGATAGCTGGACCCTGTGGATCGGGGGGTGGTGGTATGCCTCATTAAGTCGAATGCTTACTACCATATGGCATGGAGATCTCACCCCGTTCCCTTAATCTCCCCTGTTTTTCTAGCTTGTTTTTTCATTTCTGCTCGGAATTCTCTTCCACCAATACGCTGATGCCCCATAATTTAGTCAACTGACACATGCAGGTATGCGGGTTCTGATGCGTGATCAGTGCACACGTTGGTAATCATGCTTAATGCATGCTTAATACCGTATGTCCTAGTTAAGACCAGC
The DNA here is from genome assembly GCA_034552555.1 of Semaprochilodus insignis. Taxonomy (NCBI): domain Eukaryota; kingdom Metazoa; phylum Chordata; class Actinopteri; order Characiformes; family Prochilodontidae; genus Semaprochilodus; species Semaprochilodus insignis. Next base: position 31,855,839 of record CM067490.1, on the reverse strand, counting down.
TTAGAATCATAGACCTGAATACACGTGAGCAGACTTCCTGTCCCTTTCTATGAAACGTGGAAGCTGCTCTCTCAGATCGGAAGGGCCGGCAAGAAAGCCTGGGGTCCCAATGTGGGAAAACCTCCCACTTGCTTCATACATACAATGCACTTCCTGCATCACCGCGGTTGCAGTTCCGCCAGCATGCGGAACAATAGCTGGATGCCGATGAAAGAGAAAGCGGACTATTGGAGAGTTCCTTGCTCTCCGTTTCTGTCGGACACCTGTCTGTCTGTGTGGACGCGCTCCTCCTTTCTCCTCTTTACGAGCGCTCGGAGAGGGAGGCCTTTTATCTCATCAGTAAATTTCCTTTGTCTTTCTTTCTCGCTCCCTGACTCATTCATGTTGTCCCTGGTCCGTTGCTCTCGTGTAGCAAGACTTCCGGCACTCTCCGATGTATCCGATGCATCTTTTGTTCCCACACTATTTGCCATTTGATTAATCACCAAGATCTGTTCTCGCTGTATCTCGCTCGCTGCATCGCTCCCTTGTGTAATGTTACATAGAGGGAAGGAACATCTGGTGTCTCGGTATTCCTTACTGGCCTTAGCGCCAGGAGGTCCACTGGGTCACGGTGGTCCGCATGGTCACAATAATCGAATTTCATGACGTACCGAGGGAGATTACCGCGAATTTGTTCACTTCTCTGGTCTCAGGGTAGGATGGTGCAGGGAAGGTAACATGAGCCAGCAGGTGGTCTATGGGTTTTAGGGATGACGTGGCTCTGATGACTTCCCACACTGTCCGATTTGGTCAGTTCGATCTTAAGCAAACACTGATAAAACGACGAAAAGCAGGACGCTCCATCCTGACAGCAGGTGGCTGATTCCGACATCTGCTCTTTATGAAGAGAGGCTTACAAGAGATCCGGGACGTGCTCTTGAGGATTCTTGTTTTAGCGTTAGCCGTGTCCCAGTGGTGGACAGCTCCGTCAGTAAATTCCTGCGATTCGTATGTCATTCCTTTGAAAGTCAAAGACTGCAGAGCATAATTCATCTTTCCGAACTCCGGCACAGTATCAAGGTTGACAGCCATATGCAAAGTAAACATGGGGAGTGCCTTGGTGCCGTAATGGAGGCCGATGTTGGTTAAACTTAATGAAGTATCCCAATTAGGCATTAATACTCGAGAGGGAGTGCTATAACATGACATATTGGCACTGGCGTTCTGTGACGGTACGGGTTCGGAATATCAGATCACCAATGCCAATATCTCACGTTGTTCCAAGTTCTGTGCACAAACCTAGTAGACATTTAAAAGTTAAAAGTCTGAAAGTTTGAAGATACCAATGATGCAGAGTGGTTAAAGAACCTCAGCTGTCAGAATCTGGAACTTCGTGGTCGCTCCAGTGATGCTGCCAAACGTGAAACTGGAACCTCCTGGAGGAGAACATGCACCCGTGGGCCACCATGATTCCTTACCTCTGCATGTGCGTGCCATGTGAAGCATCGTTCTTTTGGGTGTGCAGGTCAGTTTAGGGGCATGATCTGTTCAGAGTAATGCCGGATGCAGGTCACGTCTTAAAGACACTGTGAGCTGCCTAACAAGAAGGTGCGGTTTGGTGAGAAGATCAAATTTGGGCCAATTTTACCTGCTATGTGAACGTAGCTGAAAGGGTCTTCTCAGTCAATCAGTCAGCTTTTATTTTGACTCAGAGGTACATGGAGGGTGACCCTCATTTTCAACGTAGCCAAGCGTTTACAGTGAACAGGGTTGATTGATAAATAAAAAAAAGAGAGAGAAAATAGAAACAATATTTAATCACCATAAATAACAACAAACAAAGCTAAGAACATTAAAAAGGAAGCAATTTAAACGTATAATGTAGCTAATAAAAAATGATCAAATTAAGATTTAATTAATTTAATTAATTCAAATAAGAAGATTTCTGGCATGCAGTTAAGATGTCTCCGTATCCTCCAAATTTACATCCCACGTCCTCCGCTGTGGAATTTCGGACCAAGTGACACTGACCATGCATTTACCCAGCTAGAAATGATTTGTTCTAAAACGTTCTGAGATTATGCAATGTAAAGGTTTCTTTTGGTTCCCATAGTGTTCTATCTGAAGGTAGGAGAACGTTCTCTAGGGACATTCTGTCATCTCAGGCCTGTTATCATGGGGGGCATCTAGCGTACTGTGGCCTGTACCTTTAGGATCCCTATGAATTGAACTTTGTGTGTGTGGGGGTGCGGATTTGTTATGTGAATGCAAATTCACTTGCCTGAGTTCCTCAAGTTGCCCTCCTCTTATCAGTTCCCTCGATGTGGTCAAAATGCAGTTACTCTCTCTGGGTCTCGGTGGGTGCTGGAGCCTATCCCAGCGTTCATTGGGTGCAAGGACGGAAACATCCTGGACAGGCCGCCAATCCATCACAGAGCATACACACACATTCACATCTAGGGGGGCAATTCTCATCTCCAACTCACCTCATCTTTGGACTGTTGGAAGAAACCCACACAGACACGAGGAGACCATGCAAGCTCCACGCAGAAAGGACCTTGGACGCCCGGTCCAGTAATTAAACCAAGGCTGCTGTGAGGTGATGGTGCTAGTCACTGCATCACTGTGCAGTGGTCCGGGTTCCTTGAGCGCTGTCGCTTTCCACCAGTGTGCTCAGAAAAGACGATCGTGTGTGCGAGCAACGTTGTGCTACTTAATACACTGTCCCAATGGGATGCAAAGCGTTCTTGCAGGGTTTCGCACCATGTTCCATGTTTTACCTGCCTCCTCGTGAGTAATTCCTGGACCAGGAACCTGGACATCACTGATTTTTCCATTGTTGTGTCTCAGCCTGGATGTTTCTTCCACTGTATTTATTTTCCAGAAGGTCAGGAAGAGTTCCCAGCATGGTGTTTGCTCTTGTTCTGTGTTCAAGACCGCGACACAATGACACCATGATCTACTACCGTCTTCTCTTTCTTTCTTCCTCTGGCTACATTCTCCGGCAAAAGTGGATCCGCGGAGAGTTGTCCAAGTCGAGCCTTGAGGTGATTGAGGCCGAGCGGAGATGCACAGGTCCTAGTCTTGTTTGCTATCGCAGCTGCTTGTCTCTCGTCACACCAGCTTCTAAATCAACATCTCAGAGGGAGCGTGTGCCGAAACTGCTTACGCTAACGCAAACACACGCACACCTACACGCTCGCTCACAAAGCACCGCTCACACACTGTCTGGCTTGCATATTCATACTCGAGTGGCCGTAGATTATAATCAACCAAGGTCACTTGACGTTATGTAAACAAGCATCCGCCATGCTTTTTCCATTTCCATCTTCTCGCCAGCCACGATAAGAAGGCCCTGGGCTTTTGTTAGTAAAGCCCCGAATGGCACAGTTGGTCGGGATCAAACGTAGCCCAAATATTTTTGCCTGGGTCCACGTTCCGACGACGCTGTTTGGGATTGCTTCGGAATGGTTTGTGTACAGTGACAGGCTTTTCGCCCAAACTGAACAGGCTTGTTTTAAGAGTGTGAGAGAGTGCAAGCATGGGGCAAGCAAGGCTCTTTCTTCAACAAACACCCCACCCAGCCCTTCCTCCCGGCCTGCCAACCTCTCCAATCAACAATCTCCTGCCTGGCTCCGGCGTGCAGCAGTGAAGAATGACCAGAACGGTGGGGCCGAACCCAGATAAAAAACGCATTAGTCCGAAGCGAGACAAAGAGCCGAAGGAGTCCGAACTAAAAAGCCATTACGGCTGCACAAAGGGTCGAATCGGGGGGCAACGGGAGAGGCTTTCTCTTTCAATCTGTCCTTCCTTGGCATGTGTCCACTACTCNAACTAAAAAGCCATTACGGCTGCACAAAGGGTCGAATCAGGGGGCAACGGGAGAGGCTTTCTCTTTCAATCTGTCCTTCCCTGGCATGTGTCCACTACTCCCCTCCCCCGACTCTTCATTTACCCCTTCTCGCTGCCTGTCTTTCTTCCTCCCTCTCCACACGGTCTGCCTTTCCCTGTTTATCTTCGCCCTTATTGTCTCATTTGCGTGTAGCCTGTGGTGTCTATGGTGTCCAGTTGACTGCTCTTGGAGTGTTAAGCTCCGGTACATGGTATGGAGAATAGGGGGAAAAATGAGACCACCCATGTGTATTGTGCTTTACCCATTAGAGGTTTAGTCTAGAAATCTACAGTTGTTTTGGCATGCTGTTTGTGTATAATTACCAGGGCTGTCAAATAGTGAAAGAATTCTCCATTAACTACAGCAGAGGAATCTAATTAATCACTTTTGATGTTTAACAGCTCTGTAAATGGCGTTTGTAGTTTTTGTTTCTACGCTCATAGTCCATTGTATCAGCTCCACTGACCATATAGGACACTCTGTAGTTGTACAGGTCCAGACTGTAGTCCATCTGTTTCTCTGTATACTGTATTACCCTGTTCTTCAATGGTCAGGACCCCCACAGGACCACCACAGAGCAGGTA
>CM067490.1:31835332-31846445 GCA_034552555.1 Semaprochilodus insignis | reverse complement strand
GTCATTCTCCATTGACCTCTCTCATCAAGCAGGCGCTTCCATTCTACAGAACTGCCGCTCACTGGATGGTTTGTCTTTATTGCACCATGCTGTGTAACTCTAGAGATGGTTGCGCATTAAAATCCCAGAAGATCAGCAGCTATAAAAATACTCGAGCTGCCTGGCACCAACAACCCTGCCTCAGACAACATTACTGAGATCACGTTTTTTCTCCATTCTGATGGTTGATGTGAACATTTCCTGAAGCTGCTGGCTCGTATTTGCGGCTGATTAGATAACTGCATGAATGAGTAGGTGTTCAGTCTTATGGACAGGTGAGACAACAATCAGCATGTGCAGTCTGAGTGCATGGAACACGAAGGAAGAGCTCAACTTGCATGCCTATGGCAGTATATGGCTTCTTTAGATTTGCTGATGTGGCTGGCTGCATGGTGCACTGCAGGGGTCATCAATTCTGGTCCTGGAGGGCCAACGCTGAGCACTGCTCTAACACACACTTACTAAACGCTGTAAATAACAAACGAGGCGAATCAGTTGTGTTTGAGAATGAATATCACCAAACTGTGCCGGACTGCCGGCCTCCAGGGCTGGAACTGATGAGGCGTGGCGTACACTCTTATGTAGGTCCCAGACAGAGTCCTTTGAAGTGATACCGTAAAGGAACTACTTTTGGTTCCCCAAAGAGTCTTTCAGTAGAAGGGTTATGTAAACAAGCTGTGTGAGCCTCCACACACTGTGCATACTGTAAAGACTGTACATTCAAGCCAAGAGACAATTAGAATTATTACAATTAGAATATATATATATATACTGATCATCAAAAGAATAGAATTCTGACAGGAATGAAACTTGGTAGATAGGTTTGACATCATGAGACCTGAGGCAAATGATTCAAGTTTCACACTTGGCCTCGCATGTGACATAAACAAGGACGGGTCTTATCTCTGTACCTGACTGACCCAACAGCCACGATTGCAGACATCCAGCGAGCAGTGATGTCCTCCATGAGTCATCCTGTTAGTGCAGCACCATTGGCAGACAGCTGCACCACGCAGGACTACATGCACACAGACCGTTACCACGACTGTCCTTAACACCACGTCAACGTCACCAAAGACTGCAATGGTGTCGTGCCAGACTGTCATGGAGAGAATGGCAGTGGGTCATCTTCAGTGGCGAGTCCCGCTTTTGTCTTGGTGGAGACGAACAACGAATCCATCAGTCTAAATTTATCATCAGTTATTGATCCTGGTAACCTTTATCTTCCTTCCCAACAGACCTGCAATCCCACACCTCCTTCTGGGTGCAGCTGTTCCTTTGATGATGAGTGGATATGGAGTTCTAGGTTCTTCAGCAGACAAATCTGATCAAATCTGAGCCATGCTCAACAGAGAACTCTGTGTAAGTAAAAAATCACCACAATGGCAAACAAGCTCAATGCCCTGGGGGTACACCAGACGGTCTCCACTTCACGCTTCCTAAGAGACGCTACCAGCATGTTCTTAAAAGTCCATCAGCCCTGACACTGCAATATGTCCAGCTACATTTCCTAAATCCTAAAACAGTAAAACAGGCCGTCTGGAAAGGATAAACATATTTCTACGTTTGTCAGACTGTACTTTTCAGAGTCCAACCATGAAATACTGTTATCATCCAAATACTGTTGGACCACATACACCAACCAGCTACTTCGAGTAAGCCGTCTTTGTATCTACACTCTGTCTAATTTATCAGCTCCACTTAGACACCACATACACTGCATTAGGTACACCTACCTCATATCTACACTCACTGTCCACTTTACCAGCTTCGCTGACCATATAGGAGCACTCCTTAGAGACTGTAGTCCATCTGTTTCTCTGTATACTGTATTACCCTGTTCTTCAATGGTCAGGACCCCCACAGGACCACCACAGAGCAGGTATTACGTGGGTGGTGGATCATTCTCAGCACTGCAGTGACACTGACGTGGTGGTGGTGTGTTAGTGTGTGTTGTGCTGGTGTGAGTGGATCAGACACAGCAGTGCTGCTGGAGTGTTTAAACACTGTGTCCACTCACTGTCCACTCTATTAGACACTCCTACCTTGCTGGTCCACCTTGTAGATGTACAGTCAGGGACGATAGCTCATCTGCTGCTGCACAGTGCAGTGTTGGTCATCCTCTAGTCCTTCATCAGTGGGCACAGGACGCTGCCCACAGGACGCTGCTCAGAGGACTCTGCTCACAGGAGGCTGTTAGCTGCTGGATAGTTTTGGTTGGTGGACGATTCTCAGTCCAGCAGTGACACTGAGGTGTCCAGCAGCACTGCTGTGTCTGATCCACTCATATGACATGTCCCTACATTATTGCTTATCCCAATAGGCCTCAATCACTATAAAGGCTTTATTTGCCAGTCATGATCAAAGTTAGCTAAACTAGCAATTATGACAGATGACTCATATTGGAATAAGCACTTATAAACACCTATGTAGGTTAATGTTAGCCGTCATGACGTGCTTAATTTAACCTTATGAACAATGCCCTACAGTAAAGCATTACCAAAACGTGTTATGACTGCCAATTCATATTGACTTTAAATGGTGTGGCAGAGAGTCTGTGTTTCATTGGAACCTGCTAATGTCTATAATGCTAATGCTATAAATGTGTTTCTGTCAGGCTGCTGAACGATACCACAGTAATAAGCCTCCGCAAGGCTGACTTGAGTCTCTGATGTACAAACCAAACATTTCCGCTTGCTTCCTGAAATTCCACTTTCTTAGCTCATACAGGATGCATTAATCCGACAGACCATGAATGCACATTAGCCCGTGATTAGATTAGCCGAGAGTCGGGTTTCTCTCAGCCAGGCTTCCTTCATGAAGCAATGCATTTGTGATGTTTGCTAATTAGCCTTTGGAGAAGTAGTAGTTGGTTCCATTATCTTTCACAGTTAGCTCTTTTCCGCCAACGTGGAATGGGTTCTTTTCTGGTTCGCGCATCTAATTCTGACCCGTTTGGAACCATTTGAAACCCAAAATGTTCATTCTCAGCTGGAACCAAAGAATAGTAGGTTCTTCAGCATGAACCCTGATGACATCCGTGGGCGTGTCAGTTGTTGAGGAAAGAGAAGTCAACAATGGCAACACCCAGTGGTCTGCTGAAGAACCTCTTCTACGTCTTCTTTTCTCCAGTAGTTGATCCGTGCTGCTTTCTGGATATAAACAAACATCTGGTATAACAGATAACAGCACAAACGCTCGCAGGTAAGCTATACGCTCCACCATCTTGGTACTACCGCTGTGCAGCGCCCTCTGTTGACATTGATGTTGCATCCTTTGACATTCCTTGGTTCCAATAAAAACTGGTGCAAACATTGGCCCGGTTCCCTGAATAGCACCAAGGTTCTAAGAAGCCTGTACAGAAACAGTCCAAGAACCAGGGTTCCTTTAGTTGAACAGGGCTAAGTGAGATGATGTCGGTCCAAGAACCTTCTAACTCATGAAAGGTAGAAAAGATGGTAGATATACAGGCGGTCATATTTTTATCAATCAATATAGGGTTATAGAATAGAATCTATCGTCATTGTACCATGTACAATGAAAGTTAGATGCAATACACACAGTGCAAACAGTAATAAAGTTAAAAGAAAGATAAAAGAGCTATTTACAAATTAGTGGTTTTAATAATTGTATTAATATACTTATATTATGCAGTATATTAGATATTATATATTATTATATCCATATAATGGTTCTAACAATTATATACATGCCCTGATAAATACCATGGCGGTTATATAATTAGGCAATTAAGTTTGCTTGCATTGATCACTGTGATATGAGACCCCTGTAGGTTCAGTACACTAAGTCATTCAGAGCGGTGACCAGTGGTAGAAGAAACACCTGCTTCATGTCTAAGAGAATAAGAGAACGGTTGATTATGTTGAACAGTGTAGCAGGTTTTAGGAAAATCTGAGGTCATCAGAGGTCAGGAGACTTTATGAAGTAGGTTTATTAGTCATTAGGTCCATAAGGCTATACTGTTTCTATGTTTAATACTGTAAGTTGACCTCACTGCAGATGTGTTTACACTACAAACTGCTTCAGTAGCACTTTATAGATTAGTAATAAATGGGTAATGCTATAGTAATAGTATGATAACATGTTGTTCTTACCGAAAAAATCAAGCTAATAAATAATAAGATATGATTATGACACTAATAAAGTATTGCCTGTAGATTGGCCTACATAAAGGTAAACAAACAAACAAACAATTAAATTTAGTGATTCGGTCATCACTTCAGATCAGTCACCAATAAATAACTAATTGCATTGTGTTGCTTACTTTTCCGTTTCATTGTATTGTGTGTAGCAGTTTATGTACAGGTAACTGGAGTTTGTAACCATTGTTTTTCTGCTGTATTTCTAACTGGTTGCCATGGCAACAACTAACTTATTGTTTACCAACAGCTAGAACATTAGCATGCCATTTTTCAGTAATTATTACATGCTTCTGTCATATTACCATGTCATTACATACTTATTACTAATCTATAAAATAATACTATGCCATTTTCAGTATTTACAATATATTTTTGGCATATTACCATGTCATTACATGTTTAGTACGGATCTATAAAACATACTATGCCATTTTTCAGGATTAACATGTTTCTCTCACATTACCATGTTATTACATACTTATTACAGGTCTATAAAATACATGCTATGCCATTTTCAGTAATTATAATCTATTTTTGCCATATTACCATGTCAATATATACTTATTACTGATCTATAAATTACATACTATGGCTGTTTTCAGTAATAACATGTTCTGTCATATTACCATATCATTACATACTTATTACTGATCTATAAAACACATGCAGTGCCATTTTCATGTCGTCATGCAGTTACAACATGTTTCTGTCATATTGCCATATAATTATATGTTTATTACTGATCTATAAAACACATGCTATGCCAGTTTCCATAATAAGGGCTGATCATCAGAACAGCACGACTGGCAGATGCTGGTACAGTATAACTCTTTAGAAAGGAATGGGTCCAATTCCTCCCAAACCTCCAACCTTAAAGGTTATTATAGTCAATTCTGACTTCACACTGCCAAACTCCATCTGTCAGAAAGGAGCCACGACGGTGGTAAAGCCCGTATAACACCGGTACAGTCAGCGCTGCGGGTGCCATCTTTCCCTTTCTCTTCTGTATTAGGTAATGGGAAAGGGGGCTGACGACAGGCTGTCAGCTGAGCAACAAGGGTCTGAATTCAGAACCAACAGAACAGAATAAATGAGAGAACATCTGAGCGAACGAGAAAAGCAGAGAGGGAGAGGGAAAAAAAGAACCTGTCTAAGATGTCTAGCAACGCCTTCTGTTGCCTAGGCTACGGGTCCCTGGAGACGGTGTGACGAGCGCCCTGCAAATAAATGTGTGAATCTGTGGCTGGAGGGGTGTAACTAGCGTGTCAGGTGTCACCCACCTGTAACCCCCCGACTTCAGAGGTTCCCTCTTCTCTCTCTGATCTAGAACCAGTTTTCTCTTATCCACATCTGAACCTCACCTGCAGTGGGTGAGATTGCAGGACTGGTGTAGAGCAGAGGCTCCTACACCTGCATTTAGTGGTACCACCTTCAGTTCAGGAAGAGTTTCTGATTAGCCAATAAGCAAGCAGGGGTGTTGGGATTAGGACTTCAATCAAAGCCTGAAATTTTGAGGCTGAATATATTCCTAGAACATTCCGCCTGAAGGTAACTCGACCCACACGGCACCGTGTCTGGAATTTTGCTGAAAATGCTAACTTTACAAGAGAAGGGAAGAACATACCCTACTTTTAACGTAAGTGAAGGTAACCAGACTTTTTCCCAAGTGGTTTTAGTTCATTCATCTTAAAATTCTACAATGTAAAAGGCATCAGGAATTCTCAGATTATGTCAAAAAATTAAATACGACAAAAATGCAGATACATGGTTTTGTTCCAACAGCAACAGTACGATCCTGACTATAGACTGTAGATTCTGGGCAGATTAAACCAGAGACAAATCGATCAATCAATTAATCAATCAGTCAATCAACATTTATTTTCCACTTGAAAGTAGATTAAGGGTGACCCTCATTTTCAATGCATCCAAGCATTTACAGCTTGAAGGATTGAAATAAAAAAAAACTAATCTTGTTACACTAAAATGAAGAAGACTACGTCAACAATTTGACAGCAAAATCAAATAAAATGAAGAAAGCAAAGAATTAAAAAATAAATATGATTTAATTAAGGGAAAAAAAACAAAGAACAATTGAATTATAAAAACTAATACAAATAAATGATTCATAAAATAAATAAAATAATATCAATCAATCAATATTTATTTGTATAGCACTTTTTATAACTAACATTGTCTCAAAGCAGCTTCACAGAAAAGCAGGAAGTCCGGGTCAAAGCCCCCCGTGAGCAAGCCAGAGGCAACAGTGGCGAGGTAAAACTCCCTTAGAGTAAGAGGAAGAACCCTCGAGAGGAACCAGGCTCAGGGGGGAACCCATCCTCCTCAGGTCGATCCCGGGTGAGGAGAGAAAGACAGAACTAACAGGAAAAGGAGCTCAGAACATCTATTAGATCCAGTCTGATTAATCCAGGAGGCAGTGATTGCAATGATGGAGCCGACCCATAGGTTCTCTGATTAAGGGAGAGATAGAGTTCATGATCAGAGTCAGATCCTGGCGGCTCTATTGTGATCATTGTAGTCATGTCGGGTGACGAGCTGGAGAAACCAGGGCAGGAGACCCATGGTGGAGACGATGCTCTGGTGACTCTAGCAGCTCTGGGGGCTCCCATGTGATCCCTCAGGAGAAATTCTCTAGAGTTTAAATTAAATAAAAATAATAAAAGCAATAATATCAAATAAATGTGAGAATAATAAAAGGCTAAAATGAAATTAAGCATGATAATGGAAATGATCCATTAGAGGCCAGAAACTAAACGTTTAAAATGATTGAGTGACGCCAGCAAGCCGAGTTTTAGAGACTCCAGTAGTTACAGTCCAGTCTGCTGGTGCGCTGAGGCTAAAAGCCGATTTACCCAGTTCAGTAAAAACTCTGGGTACCTTAGACGTGATCCTGTCATTACAGCGAGTCTCATAGTCACTGAAATCATAGCGGAGATATAAGCGGGCAGATAAACAAATGATTTATATTTATAAACAATAAATTAAATAAAACTCAGTGTTGAGCATTAACATTTATAACAGTGTTTAACAGTCATCAATCATTTTCACATGATCATTTCCTACCGCACGTTACACCTTACACTGTAAACAGGGCAGCCTAAAAATGACTCTAATTTGTTACAAGCAATGAAATACATTTTACTCAACTTCAAAAATGACTTTGATTGAAAGAATCGTTCATTCAGAGTCAATTTTTAGGTTGAATAAACCTAATTCATTTGCTGGTAACAAATGTAGGTTGGGGGCAGCCGTGGGCTGGAGGTTGGGGAACCAGCCCTGTGACTGGAGGGTCACTGGTTCGATTCCCTAAACCGACAGTAATGACTGAGGTGTCAAGAAAATCATAATTATGTCATAGTAAGTCATAATTATGTGATCGTAATTAAGGTGGACTGTATATTTCCATGAGTGCTATTTTATAGTTTGATGTCTTCATATTTATTCTACAGTAAATCTTCAGGATAAACAGAAGGAGAACCTGCTATGAGGAGAACCTGCTATGACTATGTCAATATTTCAAACTCTAGCTGGCTGCAAGGAAAACACCAGTTCCCAGATGCTCCAGACAAGGCTTTAGAGCCGCTGGTGTCCATCACTCTGCTTAGAAAGCCGGATGTCACCTACAAGTGACCTATCTGTCACAGGAAGCCAAGTGAGGCATCCCCGGTTGGGGTAGTGTCTGGATGTCTTGTTGTCCTCAGTGGTTCTGCCTTTGCTCTAAGCTCCAGACTCAGCCGAGGCAGACCGGACGCGCCAGGGCGAAGCATGAGTGCCTTTAATTAATGAGCAGGGCTAAGAGGGTAATGGAGAGCAAGCTGTGATATGTGAGAGACATACGTTTGCCGCCTGCTGCCGGTCACCCCTACGGGATGATTTCATGTGAGGTCAGCAGGATTATCATTTCTGGACAGGGATGAAGCGAGAGCTCCTCCGGCGCTGCCAGTTACTCTTTGATGGTTTTAAGGATTAGCACTGTGAAGCATGCTGGCCAAGGGCTCCAGGACATAAGCTGTGGACAAGGCTGACAGAACGGGGTGTCAGTGCTTTGGCAGCTGCTGTAGCCATAATAGCGTTTCCTGATGTGTTTCCATTGTGGCGTAAGAGACGGAGGATATCAGAGGTTACCGGCCCATTTAAATGATTTGCATACTTTCAGAATTAGCCCTAGCCTTGGAAGCTTTTAGCTTTCAGGTTCCAAGCGGTTCGTACTTGGTTTTGCTCTTTTAAAAGCTTTTCATGGGATCAATGTGGCATAATGGCGTCAAAGTGAAGGTCTTAATAATGCATTGGCGTGATAAATGATCGATGGCACTCATTTTTGAATTTTGAATATTTCTAGCTTGACATTTCAAACCGTCTGTAGAAACCTGAGGCTGTTGCTCTTGACTTGGTGCATGTAGACCTCTTGTTCAAATGCAGCGTTCAAATACAAAGTTCCACTGATGGCTCTCTCAAGAAAGCCATAGTTTGGAATATGTAATAAATCATTTTTACTGGAGATCCATGGAAAAAGCAATGAGCAGCAAACTAACAAAAGCAAAATGCATCACTACAAATATATTTATTAAGCTACACATACAGAAGTAGTGTCTCTCAGTATGGCGCCGGAACATACAACATGCCAGACGTCAGTTGTAGAAGTTCCTAATGCAGGTTGAATGTCCTCACACAGTTCCTGCAAATTTTGCAGTAGGGGTGGAGATGGAGTGACACCAGGGCTTCTGGACGTGTGACAACAAACTGTTCACCACCATAGATGAGGCTAAGGAGCTCCAGAGGGAGCTTTAGCAACGCTAAAGGACCATTTATAAAGGAAAGCCTGAACCTAGTAACAGCCAGAAAAGCTGAATTGGAGGACCTCAGCTTGCGCGATGGGGAATAAGGATGCAAGAGAGCAAACAGATGCAGTGGTTGTGGGTGCAAGCCCATGTAAGGCCTTAAAGGTCAACAGCAGAATTGTAATAATCTTACCTAGATGTAATGAAAGCATGAACCAGCATTTCAGCACCTTTAGAGGTAAGCAGAGGGCGGAGTCTAAAAGATGAAAATATGCATGTATGAAAACAGAAGAGCTACAACCCTGCAGGAGTAGGAACCATTAACTGTATATATGATATACGTCAATCAACCATAACATTATGACCACCCACTTAATCCGCTGTCGGCTAAAACAGTGCTGGCCTACTGAGGTATGCACTTAAGACCTCTGGAGGTTCACTGTGGTGTCCACCACCAAGACATTAGCACCAGATCCTGTAAGTAGTGAAGTAGAACTTCCGCAGACTGGACTTGTTGTTCCAACACAAACCACAGATACTTGATCTGGGGAATCTGGAGGCTTTGAGCTCAAACCATTCCCAAACAATGTGGCCAGGGCACATTAGCTTACTGAAATAGACCACTACCACCACTTCCGCAATGATGTTTAGGTAACCAGCATCCACATGAATGGACACACCCGTGGTTTCCCAGTAAAACATTGCTTGGAGCATCATACTCCCTCCCCCAACTTGTCTTCTTCCCACACAGTGTATCCTGGTTCCATCACTTCCCCACGTTTACATCTACAAGATGGACCAGCAAGGTAGGAGTGTCTAATAGAGTGAACAGTGAGTGGACAGCACTGTGTGGTGGTCCTGTGGGGGTCCTGACCATTAAAGAACAGTGTGATAAAGTATACAGAGAAACAGATGAACTACAGTCTGGAACTACTATATGGTCAGTGGAGCTGATGAAAGAGTAGGTGTACCTAATGAAGTGGCCACTGCGTGTAAATAAGAGCAATGTGTGTAGCAGGAGACATAAGATATTACAGAGGGCCAGTTTGGGTCATCAACTCTCTCGGTCTGAAAGCAAGTCCCATTCTGGCCTCAGACACAAACAATTAGCATCGTTATGTCACACGTGTGTTACGGATACTAATAATTCGGCCTGCTGGTGGTTAAGACACCAAAGATCTTCTGTGAAGTCCATCATTTGTGGTTCACTGAGTGACCACTGATGTTTTTAGCAGGCAGCCTTCTATTGCATTAGAATAAAGTGAACAAACAGAGTGTCTGAGTCATGCACAGCCACCGGCGCCCAGCTGAAGTGCTCTTTAATTGGAGTTTACGTTTGCCTGACTCCGCCAGGCAATTTAAAGAAGACTCTGATTTCCGTCCGTCATGCACTTTACCACTGTCCACCTCACCCGGATACAGTCGTCTCAAGGTGATCCGACCTAATTAAGGATTGATCCATCAAAAAGGAACAAGGTAAGGCGGCTGATTCTAATGACAATGTATGGCCTCACTGGAACACACCAGCCATGTCAATATTCCACACGCAGTGTGACAATCAATGTTCACATCAGCTCCAGCCAGCTGTGGCCACCAGTAAAGCCTTAGATTATTTGGAGATGGCTTAAAGCCTCACCAAATTCCGGTTCTGACATTCTGCCGGTGTTAGCTATTCATCCTCGGAGATGCCTTTTCCCAGTCGTGAACAATGATATTCATCGGTTGCACTTGCAAAGTCCTCTGAAGGAAGCTGCTGGTGAAACTGTATTTTAATAAACGACAGGTGGAAAACAAAAACAGAGACTTGAGAGGCTCATAGAACACAGTATAAGGTTATCACTGTTATCTACTGAACTCATATTACCCACTAACTACTGCAGTTATATGACAATCTAGTACCAGTCAAAGATTTAGACACATCTGAATGGAGGTTCTTGGTGATCTTAAAGACTCTACAGTCGTACACTTAACAGCTCCAACTGATGAGAGTCTGAACCAGTACATATCCTGATATACCACATATACTCTTGATATACCACATATACACATAAACTAAAGCATAGTTTTTGGAATGAAACTTGGTGGGTAGGTTTGACATCATGAGACATGCAAATG
>CM067490.1:31808850-31830436 GCA_034552555.1 Semaprochilodus insignis | reverse complement strand
GTGTGTGTGTAAGCTCTGTGAGAAACATAGCTATCCCGGTATTCCAAGATGAAAGTTCTGGCGTTCACAGGGCTGCAAATGTGACTGATTGGCATGATGGAGATTCAGGAGCACACACATCTGGATTGGCCCCCAAAATCCCCAGATTTTAATCCTCCTGGAAATCTGTGGGAAAACCTGGAACAACCACTAAAATGCCAGGGAAGGCATCCACCAAATCTGGCCCAGCTGGTGTCCATAGAATCCTAGGTCCCCCATCCCGATCCGCGACAGACTTTACACTTTGACCTCAGACAAAACAGTTTAGACACTCCTTTGCGTAGACTCTTCACTTTGAGGTTAAACTTCAAAGGGTTCTTCACGCTTTCATCTACAGTTCTTTAAAGAACCATCAATCAAAACGTTCTTCATGGTGGTTGACGTTCTCCTATGGATTTGCCCCAGAGGACCCTTTTTAGTGGCTTATTTTCTGAGTCCTGATCTTTTTGTGAATGAAGAATGAAGGGAAGGTTCTGCTGTCATTCTGAACACGTACCAGGCAATAAAATTAGCAACTCATTAAGAAACAACGGGAGCCAGAGGAGGAATGCTAGAAGAGATTCCTGTGCTGTGAGGGAATTCCTCCGTTGCATACAGGTGGTGTGTGAGACGTTGGACTCATTCTGCTGGTCTATTTCCACTCCTTTAATCCACCTAGATGGAGTGGAGAGCAGTATAGCTACCAGCACATTTTCAGTGGTCTGGAATCTGATATGAGACCCCAGAAAGCAGCAAATAAAGCCCACTTCAAGCACCTCCCAGGGAGAGCACAGAAACAATATTAAACCCGTTCTGCAGCTTTATAGTGCTGAGGCTTGTGTTGCTATGGGTATACTCACCATAGAAACACAGAGATTTGTGCAACTGCGCATTGACACTGGGCATCTACATGTGTGCAATTGTGTTATCAAGCATTGTCCTTCTGCAAGCCTGCAAATATAAGAAGTTGCGGTTTGGCTGCACATTTCATCTCAGCACCGCTGTCTTTGTGTAGAGGTGACGTGTCTTCACAGTGGGGAGTTCTTGCCTCCAACCTTTCAGCCCTCGTTGCCTGCTGGCAGCTCAACACAGAGTCTCAACATTTAAAAGACTCCAAGAGTGTCCTGGTCAGAGTTTGGAGAAAAGTGCTTTACTTTAATGTACACAGTCATATCAGGATATTATGACCACCTACCTAATGGGAAGATTAACCACCCTTGGCTCGGATGACACTAGCGAGACGTCGTGGCACTGGTGCCCATTCCAACCGCAGCAGAGCACTAGGGTCCCTCATATTGTGTGGCTGTGGGTCAGCGAGTGTTCCCAGAGGAGCTCCAATGGGCTGAGATCAGGTAAGTTAGCAGAACACCAAAGTCACTGTCGTGCTCTTGGGACCACTCAAGCGCCACCCTTGCACGGTAAGGTGGGGTGTTATCCTGTTGATGGGTGCCATTACCATCAGGTACGGGTGCTCATGATCTGCTAGGATTGCCAAGTACCCGTTGGCGTTCAGAAACTCATCCAGTGGTCTAAGATCATGCCAGGAAAACATCCCCCCCAGAGACGTACACTGCCTCCACCACCCTGCGTTTGGTCCACAGTTGTCTCTTGGAGGCGGTTCTCTTGTGTTTGCCAGGGTATATACCACTGTCCGTCCACTTTATGCAGCACAACTTCATCCGAAAATTCAACATTTTTCCAGTCCTCCAAAGTCCAATTACAGTATTCCCATGCAAACTGGACTTGGACCCGAATTTGATGATGAACCTTGGTTAACATTGGAATCTCAGCCATGTGTCTGCTTTTGTAGGCCCAGATGTGTTCGCTCAATGGTGATCCCTGACACCTTCGTCAGTGCTCCTGTGTTCATTATAGAGGTTAACTGGCCCACTGTGGCTTGTTGATTGCTCTGTACCACTTGCCAGAGTCGTCATTCCCCTCTGGCATCAAGCAGTCTATTTCCATTCAGCTGGTGGAATGGCCACTAGGGGGCCTGCAGAACAAGACTCTGCTTTTAGGCAAAGGTTTTATCAGTGCTTTGAAACACATCCATTGAAAGGTTCTTTCCACAGTGGTTCATCTATGTGTTCTCAAATTCGAATGATCTGGGGGTCACTTGCCAGGTGGTTTTCTCCAAGGCAGAGCAAACTATTTTGGTCTGGACCAAAATGCAGACTGGGAGCCAACAGTGGTTCATCTATGTGAGGGTCACAAAGGGGCCACTTGCCAGGTTGTACATAAAAATATGTCTCAGTTTTGCTATATGCTAGAGACCTACTACTAAGGCTAGGGTAGCTATGGACTGTTGCAATGAGGCCTTCAGTGTGAAGCCTTCAGAACCTCTTCTGTGATGATTTATGCATGTGCTGAAAAGAGTTGTTGTTGTTAGCATGCCTGTTAGCCATCCACTGATGCCTTGGGTTGAATCTGTCGACCAGTCACAAGCTGTTTGTTGACCAGTCGGAGGCTGTGCTTCTGACTTGATCATGCTTCCCTTCTGGGGAAAATAATATGGCACTTCATCTGTTACCACAAACCATTACTATTAATACTGTTACTAATAATACTAATAATGCTTTTTGTAACAACGAATAATAGTTGCTAATCATAACTAATAGTAGTTAGTTGTTATTAGTAATTATAACTAATAGCAAAATATGATAATAACTAATAATAAAAAATGATTATTATAATTATTTATTAATTCAAGCATCTTCAGAGCCGCTTATTCTTCTGGGTCGTGGGGTGGGTTCTGGAGCTTATGCCAGTGCTAAAAGGGAGGGAGCCAGGGCGCAATACAGCAGTCTAAAGACATGCCTGACTGCATGTCCTTACACTGTGGGAGGAAACCCACACAGACCCAGGGAGAACATGCAAACTCCACACAGAAAGGACCCCAGACACTCAAGTCGGGAGTCAAACCCAGGCGACAGCGCTACCCACTGTGCCACTGTGCTGCCCCATTATTATTATTATTCTTGTTGTTGTTGTTGTTGTTGTTGTTGTTATGGGGTAGTATAAATACATAGTGTATAATAAATACAGTAGCTAATTCAATGAAAAACATTAAGCTCACAATTGAACTTTATGGGACTATTGTGATTACACTATCATCCCTGCAGAACTTCAGTGAGCTTATTGAGCAGTGTTCACAAACGACTGGTTAAAATTTCGCTCCCATCGGATTTGTTTCAGAATTCCATTGTCAGGAATAATCCAGATGTAAGGCAGGTTTAACAGTCTAAATAAGTATATTAGCATGATCATAAACTTAAGCTGATTTTATATATTGTACGTTGAGTAAGCAGCCTGTAAGTGTCTGGTGAATAAAGAAGATCCATCTGTCAGATGTAAATATTTAGGCAAAGGAAATAAAGGAGTTTCAGGCTGGATATAAGAATAAATCATGAATAGTGACAGGCCGTATGAAGCTGTCTCTTGGGCTAACAGTTTGAGAACCCTGCTCTCTGCCATCACAAAGAACCCTTTCTAGCAGAGTATATGGCCTACAGCATGCGAAAACGGAACACTCAGATTCCAAATGTGAAAATAATGTAAGGCAGCATGAAGGCTATTTTCATCTCTTCAGAGCCAATAAAAAGGTCAAAGCAAATGTCCTTCCCTACGAACCGCACACCACCAAAAATCACCCCCACCACACCAAACCCCACCCGTCCCAAACATTTCAGTCACTATCGAGTGTGTATGAAACATTGCGCTTTATTTGGAGGTCAAGAGGGTGCTCTCGTCTTGGCACCAATTGATTCGGCCCTCTTGACGAGTCCAAGATAGAGGCTAAATCAACAAAACAGATGGATTTGTTCCATCTCACGGGCTGAGGTAATTAGGCTACTTGCGCCTCTGGGTAAAGTGGAATTCGAAAGGGGCCAAAAATCAAACAACTCATTTCGGACCTGGAAGTAATAAGAGAAGAGTTTATCTTTTGATGCTCGCAGTGTGTCAGAAGCTATTCCCGTCAAACTCATTTCCTCCGGGGTAATTTCAATCTCTTTTCTCAAGAAGGGGAAAAAAAGGAATCCGGTGACTTCCGATTTGTCCCTCGGTGGCTGTAAAGCCATGTTTTGATAGGTAAGGTTGAGAGTCGTTCTGTGTGTTTTTCATTAATCTCTGTTCTTTCATTTCATTTGCTCAGATAAAAAAACAACACCGCATATTGATTGGTGTTTGCTGAGACCTTTAGCGGTAGCATGGTTCACCGTTTGTTAAATGGAGAGTTGAATTTGTTGCAATTCTGCTTTTCTTTCTTCTTTTCTTGTATTAAGATGCCAAAATGAATTTCACTTCTCGAATAAGGGAAAGGTAATGTTATCCTGTTTTTGTGAAGGGGATAGGCTGCCAAAACACTGATTCTCACTTTGTCTGTATTCAGACATTGGTCAAAAAACATGAGATTGAGTTAGCTGAGAGAGCAACCACAGACCAGGGACACACAGATTAGTCAACAAATCAACATGTGGACTTTACTGCTTGGTGATGACGCTTTAAGCTTGACGTCAACTAGTCACTGACCACATAATTATGATAAGCTCACTGCATTAAAAACAAGTCACCTGGCATGTTTAAAGTGGTAGTAAGTTCAGGCTCCTGCAGATGGCGCTGCTGCACGAGGATCATGGGGCTATAAATCCCTGTGGGGTGTGAGTGATGGGATCCATAGATGGAGAAGAGGTGCTACAGTGCAGGGAATGTCTCGTTCCATGTGTGGAAAATGGCTCCAGAGCAGATGTTAATGATTGGCTAAAAGGAGTGACTGCATTTGGGCGTGTCAAAGACCATAGTGTGAAGGAAGTAGCTGAATCTACAGGTGTATGGAAGCGTACGGTCATATGGGTCTACTAGCAGTGGCTAAAATCCCAGTCTACAGGGAATTCTCCTCGGAACTGTGCCAGGGAAGGCATCCACCAAATCTGGACCAACTGACCAATTCTTTGATGTAAGAGTGTCTGAACATTGATGTGGCTACATCCAGAAACTTGTCCAGTCCATACCCCATCCAGCCACAGCTGTTAGGCTTGAAACATTATGAGGCCAGTCAGTACTTCATATGCACTACACATCTGCCATGCTCCACGCTAGTTAATTCTCTATTATGGAGCCGGTGTTGTCTTGGTTGACTGTATTGTTAGCATCTTACATCTCAACAAGGACTATTCTATTACTACATTAGCTGAAGTGAAGTTTGTAAGAGAAGTTTGTTGACCTATTGAAGGGGAGAGTCAAGTCTTATCAAGTCAACATAAACCCTCAACACAACATACTCTCATCTATCTGAAGAACAGTTTTACCATGTAAAGCACCATTTAAGTATTTAAGAGTTATTTGTGCGTTCATGGTTCTGTATACAGTAGACACATGATCTTTACTAAAGAACCCTTGATCATCTTTTCACACATATGTGAAATCCACCAATCCAGTCACATCCACCATCACTAAACACCAGTGACCCATTTCCATCACCCGTCATACATGTCCATGCCATAACACTGCCACCACCGTGTTTCACAGGTGATCTGGAAGGGTTCGGATCGTGAGCCCTTCCTTTCCTTCTCTGTACTCTACTCCTCTCATCATTCTGGTACAAGTTAATCTGTCCAAAGAAGCAAACTCTAATCTGGTCTTTCTGTTCTTACCAGTGGTTTGTGCCGTGAAATAAGCCCTCTGTGTTCACACCAACCTACGCCAACCTCCTCTAGAATGTTTTTGGCCTGACCACATGTTGTGGGGTTTCTCTTCACCATAGAAAGAATCATGAGCTCTTCAACTTTAGTTGTAATCTGTAGTCGTCCAGGTCTTTTCATGTAACTAAGCTCACCAGTGCCCTCCTTTTCAAGAATCTGGCCACTGCTAAAGTTTCTGCCATCTCTCAGAGATTCCCTGGTTTATCTGGCCCTTTGTTGGTTACTTATGCAGTTTGTTTCCTTGTTCCATGTGCTTCAGTTTTGGTTTGGTCTCAGCTCCTCTCTTTCATTTCCCCTTACAATCATTTCTTGGATCCCTGTATATCCTTTTCCTGCCTGCCTGTTATATGGATGTTCCGGGTGATGACTTCAATGAAACTCACACTTGAACCCCATCTCTTCGTCTACCATGCCAGCCACCAAGCTACGCCGAGAGGTTTGATGTTTTATTTATCCAGACTAATGATGGTCCCCTTCACTTGCATCAACACCTCTTTGGACCACATGTTGAGGGTTTCCAAGAAGAGCTCCCAATTTCATAACCATATTCAGACTTAGAATCAAGTCCAGACCATTTATCGTATTAGGTTACCATGGCACCTGGTCATGAAACTGCTTAGGAGTCAACTATACAATTACTTTTCAGCCTCTGATAATGGAGAAACTGTGTATTCTTAAACAGACAGTGTTTTTGTTAAACCCCTTGAATTAAGGCTGAAAGTCTACAGCTTCAATCACATCTTGGCACAAACTGCCTAACTGTATCTGCCATTATGCCATTATTTAGTACACTATTATGGATCTCCTGGGACTTACATCCCAACATCTCACAGCCTACAGGCCTTCTGAAGGCCTAAAACACTTTGATCAATATTCTTTGAAATTACGGATGGTAACTTCACTCCCAAAGCACTTTATATCTGCTCTATCAATCCAATTTAGCATGCTAATAGTCACGACTGAAGTGTATTTTCAATGTATCAAACTTAGATTACAGAAGTTCCTAAGGAATAAATGGGAAAGCTAATTTAGCTAGTCAAAAGCAGGCGACGCATAACGTCTGCCTTTGAAAACAAGGCTTTGTGCTCCTCGTGTGGATGAAAAGAAGCAGTCACAGTAACCGCATCAATTGTTTCGTGCTCTGATAACGCAGGAAAAGACGGATTAGAGCCACAGTCGCAGTCGCAGTGGCTTTCTCCCTGATTTCTTTGAGGTTAATGGAGTCGATGGGGTGGATAATGCTGGAGAGGAGCTGCTGCGGTGAAGAAACATCACTTCAACCGCGTCCACCGGAGTGACGGTGTGTGCTTTGTCCATACGGGCGTCTAATGGAACCCGAAGGGCAAACACTGGGATTGATGTGATGGCTGTGACCTCTAGCTGCACACCCTGGTTGAAAACACAGGCCAAATAAACAGAGAGAGGAGTGGACTGCTCTCTCTGTCCACTGATGCAGGGTTGAAGTCAAGTGTCTGGACAGATGGGGTCAGTCAACACAGAGTGAGAGATAAAGGGAGAAAGAATGAGAGATAATGAGCCAGGTTAAATTTCACTTTGGGTGGACAGATTAACAAATTAGTGGTCAGTGAATGAGGTGCTGTAGGTAGGAAGAGTCAGGAAAGACAGTAGATGTGAATTACTCTATCCAAGCTTCTCCCACAAATGCATCAAATGAATTGTTGCTAGGTTGGACAAGCTTTATCATCAAAATAGCTCCACCCAGAAGGAATCAACCAACAGGAATGAAAATTGGTGAGTAGGTTTAATATCATGAGACATGCTAATGATCCAAGTTTCACTCTCGACCACGCATGTGATGTAAGCAAGGACAGGCCTTAACGCTGTACCTGACTGACCCAACAGCCACAACTGCGGACATTCAGCGAGCAGTGGTGTCGTGCCAGACTGTCATGGAGTGACTCAGAATGACAGCAGGTCATCTTCAGTGACGAGTCCCGCTTTTGTCTTGGTGGAGACGACCAACGAATCCGTGTGTGGAGGCACCGTGGTCAGCACCAAGATGAACGGTTTGTTGTCACACGTCACACGTCCAGAAGGCCTGGTGTCACTCCAACTCCACCCCTACCGCACCATCTGCGGGAACTGTGTGAGGATATTCAAGCTGCATGGGACGGATTATCACAGGACACCATTAGGAACCTCTACCACTCCATGCCGAGATGTCTGGTATGTTGGGTTAGCAAACACGGCGGCCTGACGCCATACTGAGAGACAGACTTCTGTATGTGTAGCTCAATAAATATTGATCATATCAGTCTAAATTGATCATCAGTTATTGATCCTGGTAACCTTTATCTTCCTTCCTCACACTGCACTGTGCAGCAGCAGATGAGCTATCGTCTCTGACTGTACATCTACAAGGTGGACCAGTAAGGTAGGAGTGTCTAATAGAGTGGACAGTGAGTGGACACAGTGTTTAAACACTCCAGCAGCTAGCTTGAAGATTCACAACAATCACTATAAAGCATTTGTGTGAGGAACCGGGATGTCTTGCTGCTTTGCCATGTGCCATATTCTGCCATGTCCACCACTTGTTGCTTTCACATCAGCAGAGATCAAGAGAGTCCTTTTCTACCCAGCTGCCTCATCAACATGGAAGAGGGGGGGATGGTCGTGTGATGAAGACTGGAGGCGGAGTAAACGGACACACCTGTTTTTTCTGTTGTTGTTCTCCCTCTCTTTCGTCTCTCTCTCTCTCTCTCTCTCTCTCTGTCTTTAATGTTGTGTGATGTGTCCGCATCCCACTGAGACAAGAGCATTTGCAACCACAGAGCAAACATTTCCTCATCTGTGGTTTTGGATCCCCATTAAAGACCACTCTCGCTTTTTGCCCCATCGATTGTGTAATATGATATTTAAAGGATTGTTGCTTCACATTTCAAAAGTCTTATTTCTGTTTGTGAGCAGTTAAACCACTGTGGTGTTCTGGAAGCACAATAAGTCTCGATTCTAGTAGTGTGGGATTGGTTATTTGAAGGGGCAGCTAAGTCGTTTCAGGTACAAGGTCAGGTGAAGATTCTCCCAGACCCCTGGCTGTTGATGCTCCAAGGCTCCATTAGCTCTCTGCTCCCACTAGAGTCACCCCCACCAGGCACACACATGTTGTGAATATCCACTGCCTGTGTACCATAAAGAAGCAGGTTTGGAAGTGAACTGAAGGATAAAGTAAAAAATATATATGTCACAGTTACATAATGTCATGTTGACACGCCATCTTTGTCCAACAACCCATTTCCTTAGCGTATAAATGTAATCTACCTGATTAACGCAGTCAAGTCACGGTTTATCTATATAGCACCTTTTGAAATAGGTGTTGTCACAAAGCAGCTTTACAGAGAATCCGGGTACAAGCCCCCAGTGAGCAAGTCATGGGTGACAGTGGCAAGGAAAAACTCCCTTGGAGCAAGAGAAAAAACCCTTGAGAGGAACCAAGACTCAAAAGGGTCAAGGCAGATGAAGCAGCAGCACCAGACTACACAGGATGGGCAGTTGTTCCACATCAGAGCACAGAGGATGGGCAGTTGCTCTGCACCAGACCACACAGGATGGGTAATTGTTTTGCACCAGCCCAGACGGGATGGGTAGTTGCTCTGCACCAGACCACACAGGATGGGCAGTTGCTCTGCACTAGACCACACAGGATGGGCAGTTGTTCTGTACAGACCACACAGGATGGGCAGTTGTTCTGCACCAGACCGCACAGGATGGGCAGTTGTCCTGCACCAGACCACACAGGATGGGCTGTTGTTCTGCACAGACCACACAGGACGGACAGTTGCTCTGCACCAGCCCACAAGGGATGGGTAATTGTTCTGCATCAGACCACACAGGATGGGTAATAGGATGGGTACAAAGTAACAAACTCTGTCTCAAATCAAATTTCTCTCTTCTCTGTTTAATTGGGCCTGTGATCAGTTGGAGGCATATGGGTGGCTACGTGCCTGAGAGGGGCATGCTATTTAGGAAGTGTCATTGTGACTATATTTCAATAAAGTGCACATTATTTCCTGATTCTGTATGTTCCTAAATCCCAAAGGCCATGTAGGTCAAAAAAGATTTGATTCTGATTTAGCCCAACAACAGGCAACATACATGGTAAACTCATAGCTATGCTAAGCATTTCATTTCTTTAGAATGTTAAAATTCAAGGCTAAGTGCAATAAGGGTGGGATTAAGGTCTGGGATTTTCCTGGATTGTGGTACATTTTGGTTGTCTGACCAGGAAAAAGTCACTTCTGGACACAAAACGTTCCGGAAACCAAGCATTTTTCTATACCATGAGGTTTAACATGCTTCTGTTTACCATTTGTATACCAAGACAAAGGTTTGATTGGTTCAGATTACCCTCAACGTAGGGATAGTTTCACTGTTGGGGACATGTTTAGGCAATACGAAACTCTGCAACGCAATACCTATACACTGACATCTAGCCTATCTACTTCAGAGTGCATTGTGAGCTCAGCTAGCCTCCACTGAATCCAGCGAAAAATCATTGATCAAGTCACTGATCGAATATCCAGACATTTTACAGGGTCGAGGTGGCATCCCAGTGCGCAAGTGAGACACAGAGATTTATTGGCCAGGCATGTTGGCCAGTGAGTGCATAGATCGATAATAAGAGCCACTGCTGAATATATCAAGTACTCAGTATATGGCTTACGGAGGTTTTGGAAGTCTTCTCTGAATGTTGGAATGAAATGCCATCAGAACACACCATAGCAGAACATTGCACAGGGATGTGTCTACTTCAGAACAAGTATAGATATATACCTTATGGACAAAAGTACACGTAACAGCTATAGGAGCCTTTATGACATTGTTACCCCTTTTGCAGTCATAACAGCTTCTACTCTTCTGGGAAGGCTTGCTACAAGATTCCGGAGTGTGTCTGTGGAATTTTTAGCCCATTCATCCAGAAGAGCATTTGTGAGGTCAGACACTGATGCTTGATAAGAGGGCCTCGCTTGCAATCTCCGTTCTAGTTCATCCCCAAGGTGTTGGATGGGGTTGAGGTCAGGGCGCAGCCAAGGTCTTCCACACCGAACTCTCTTAACCAGTCCAGGAATTTGCTTTGTGTCCTGGAGAACACTCATGCTGGAACAGAGAAGAGGCTTCTCCAAACTGTTCCCACAGAGCTGGAAGCACAGAATTGTCTTGGTCTGCTGAAGCATTAAGGTTTCCCTTCACTGGAACTAAGGGGCTCTAGACCAACCCCATAGCATTATCCCTCCTCATCCATCAGACTGCCAGATAGGGAAGCATGATTGGTCACTCCACAGAACATGTTTCCACTGCTCCAGAGACCAGGGACAGTGTGCTTTAGACCATGCTGGAGGGCTTGCAGATGTAGCACTTGTGATAGGCGGTGTTGAAGGTAGGTAAAGAGACCCCGATGACCTGCTCAGCCGTCCTCACGATCCAGGGGGAGGGTTCTGAAATCTGAAACCCTGCAGTTCTGTATATAGATATAGTCCCAGCCATTTGTTTTTCAACAGGACAATGATCCCAAACACACCTCCAGGATACGTAGGGGCTATTTGACCGAGAAGGAGAGTGATGGAGTGCCGTGTCATATGGCCTGGCCTCCACAATCACCTGACCTTAATCCACTTGAGATGGTTTGGGATGAGGTGAACTGAAAAGCAGTTCATATGTACATACAGTCATGGCTGAAAGTGTTGGCACCCCTGAAATTTTTCCAGAAAATGAAGTATTTCTCCCAGAAAATTATTGAAATTACCCATGTTTTGTTATACACATGTTTATTTACTTTGTGTGTATTGGAACAACACAAAACAACAGAGAATAAAAAGGCAAATTTGACATAATTTCACAGCATTTGTTTCAAGCATGTGATGCTCATTCAATCTCACCTGTGGCAAGTAACAGGTGTGGGCAATATAAAAATCACACCTGAAACCAGAGAGAAGTTGACTCAGTCTTTGCATTGTGTGTCTGTGTGTGCCACACTAAGCATGGAGAACAGAAAGAGAAGAAGAGAACTGTCTGAGGACTTGAGAACCAAAACTGTGGAACAATTTCAACAATCTCAGGGTTACGAGTCCATCTCCAGAGATCCTGATGTTCCTTTGTCCACGGTACGCAACATAATCAAGAAGTTTGCAACCCACGGTGCTAAGGTCAGGTGATTGTGGAGGCCAGGCCATATGACACGGCACTCCATCACTCTCCTTCTCGGTCAAATAGCCCCTACGTATCCTGGAGGTGTGTTTGGGATCATTGTCCTGTTGAAAAACAAATGGCTGGGACTATATCTATATACAGAACTGCAGGGTTTCAGATTTCAGAACCCTCCCCCTGGATCGTGAGGACGGCTGAGCAGGTCATCGGGGTCTCTTTACCTACGCCTATCACAAGCATTACATCTGCAAGCCCTCTAGCATGGCCTAAAACACACTGTCCCTGGTATCTGTAGCTAATCTCCCTGGACATGGACGGAAGAGAATAATTGATGAGTCCCTCGGACTCCACTTCCCAGAGGGCTATGCTCGATGACAACGCGTTCACATGCTCCCGGTCGGATTCTCCGATCCGTTCCCGGTCTCCGGAGTTTTAGCCCAGCTGTCACTAATCACTGTCTATATTTAAACCCCTGGTTTCCATGTGCTCCTCGCGAAGCTTTGCCTACTTTGGTTTGCAATTCTGAGGGTTTATTTTCTTCTGTGTATTTCCGGTTTTGACCCTTTTTGATCTTGACTACCCCTTTTCTGTTATTCCCTCCGGCTCTTGTTCTGGCTCTTTTTGGCTTTTGATCCGCTTTTTGTCTTCTGACTATCCCTCTCGCCTTGACCCCTCTAACTTCTTGTTTCCGCTGACTGCTTTCTCTGGTTCTGACCTGTTCCCGTCCCTGACTTCGCTCTTGCTTTCTCCCTGCGTGTTACTGTGTATTGCTGCTTGGTTGATTGTGACAACTTGTTAATAAAGCTACCTTGACTTTAGTTCTGCACACGTCGGTTGGAGTCTTTTGGCCTGAGAGTTGTTCCAATACACACAAAGGAAATAAACATGTGTAATTCATTTTCTGGAACTGGACTATATATACAGGGGCTGGACAATGAAACTGAAACACCTGGTTTTAGACCACAATCATTTATTAGTATGGTGTAGGGCCTCCTCCTCCTTTTGCGGCCAATACAGCGTCAGTTCGTCTTGGGAATGACATATACAAGTCCTGCACAGTGGTCAGAGGGATTTTAAGCCATTCTTCTTGCAGGATAGTGGCCAGGTCACTACGTGATGCTGGTGGAGGAAAACGTCCTTCTTGGTGATATGCTGACATTACCCTGGATACCGTGGCTCTTGATACATCACAAAGACTTGCTGTCTTGGTCACAGATGCGCCAGCAAGACGTGCACCAACAATTTGTCCTCTTTTGAACTCTGGTATGTCACCCATAATGTTGTGCATTGCAGTATTTTGAGCAAAACTGTAAAACTGTGCTCTTACCTGCTAATTGAACCTTCACACTCTGCTCTTACTGGTGCAATGTGCAGTTAATGAAGATTGGCCACCAGGCTGGTCCAATTTAGCCATGAAACCTCCCACACTAAAATGACAGGTGTTTCAGTTTCATTGTCCAACCCCTGTGTATATATATAGCATTTTTTGCATTTATTTGATAAAATTTGCAATATTTTTTGAAAATATTTATTTTGGAAACTATTTCATGCTTATACATCAATTGCACTTGTATTTGTATTTCTATGTGTACAAATATAATTAGGATTTGAATGGATTATGAATAACACACATACAGTCCACACCTCTGATCGTTACTGTATATGGGCAGCTCTATGACTTCCTCAGATTCTGCTCATTTCCAGTGTATTTAGAAACTGAAGCAATGTAGAACCAAACAGCTCCCAGCAGTGATACATACTCTACACCCTCTCCATGTGACATTTTCTAGATCCTCCGCATTACAGACTGCTGAGAGCGATGACAATGACCCATCGATTAACTAACAAAGCCATGATTTATACCCGGTCCGAAACTCTCCTTCCATCCCCCTTGAAGAACACGATGTCTGCTTTTCACTCTTTGATATGAGGAGTGTGGAAAGCTAGGGCACCTTGAGCCATCGTCTGAAAATAGGCTGTGCCAATAAGTGGCTTGCAGGTTCTCAGCTGGTCACCCCGAGGCCGGCAGCCACTGCTGTCTGCAGTGTGACGTCAGTGGAGACGAGGGTACCATTCAGAAATACACTCACACCTTCCTTCATAAAGGCTTTTAGAGCATTGTAACGGGGCTGTTTCCTACATCACTACACCAATACAAGGTTGTACACGTAATACATATATATATACACTCATCATCAAAAGAATAGCTGCACCCAGAAGGAATCAAGCGGCACGAATGAAACTTGATGGGTAGGTTTGAGATCATGAGACATGTAAATGATCCATGTTTCACACTCGGCTGCACATGTTACGTAAGCAAGGACACACCTTATCTCTGTACCTGACTGACCCAACAGCCACAGTTGCAGACATCCAGCGAGCAGTGATGTCCTCCATGAGCCATCCAGTTAGTTCAGCACCAATGGCAGACGGCTGCACCACGCAGGACTACATGCACACAGACCGTTACCACGACTGTCCTTAACACCACGTCACCGTCACCAAAGACTGCAATGGTGTTGTGCCAGACTGTCATGGAGTGACTCAGAACGGCAGCAGGTCATCTTCAGTAACGAGTCCCGCTTTTGTCTTGGTGGAGACGACCACCGAATCCGTGTGTGGAGGCACCGTGGTCAGCGCCAAGAAGAACAGTTTGTTGTCACACGTCCAGAAGGCCTGGTGTCACTCCACCTCCACCCCTACCGCACCATCTGCAGGAACTGTGTGAGAATATTCAAGATGCATGGGATGGATTAGCGCAGCTAGAACTGTGTCTGGGTTTACTGCGTGTGTATTTCAGTGTAAAGGACAGTTTGATTTCCCTTAATGAGCCTGGTAAATGAACCGTGCTCTCTTTTCTTCTTAATGTTATTAAAACACATCTACAGACAGTCTGAGATATTTCAGCATATGTGGCTAATAATATCATGATCATATGGGCTAATGGTGTGATCGTAATCTGCTAATCTGTGATTTACGTGTCAAGGTGTAAAGTCCTGCATCAGGATGGAATGGAAGGTTTCAGAGTCCATTAAGAACGTACCTCTGAGATGAAGGTAATTATGCTATGAAATTGCCTGTTAAATTTAATCAACACAATCTCTCTCTCCATCTCTCTCTCTCCATTTCTCTCTCTCTCTCTGTCTCTCTCTGTCTCTGTCTCTCCATCTCTCTCTCTGTCTCTCCATCTCTCTCTCTCTGTCTGTCCATCTCTCTCTCTCTCTCTTTCTCTGTCTCTCTCTCTGTCTCTCAATCTGTCTCTCTGTGTCGCTCCATTACTCTCTCTCTGTCTCTCCATCTCTCTCTCTCTGTCTCTCCATCTCTCTCTCTCTCTCTGTGCTAAGAAACTGAGGCTATTTATACACATATGCCTACACACTCACACAAACACACACACACGCACACACACACACATACACACTACTTACACACACACACACACACACACACACACATACACCACGCGCACACACAAACACACACACACCACTCTCACACACACACACATACACACACCACGCACACACACACACACATATACACACACACACCACTCTCACACACACAATACATACACACACACACACCATGCTCAGCCAAGTCAACAATCTAACAATTAGCCAAGCAGCACCAAAGCAAGGAGAAGGAGAAGGAGAAGGAGGAAAAGGAGAAGGAGAAGGAGAAGGAGAAGGAGGAAAAGGAGAAGGAGAAGGCGAAGCAGAAAGAGAAAGAGAAGACCCCGACGGAGGAAATGAATTCCAGTGAAAATCAGTTCACATCAGTTCACATCCAGCAGGAAACAGAGGCCGGAGGGTCTGTGAATCAGGTCACGTGACCTGTATGGACTGGGAAGTAAGAGCTGCTGTTACGGGGCGAATCTCAGAAAGCCCTGACCTAAAACCGCGGTTCTCTCTTCCTCCGTGTTCTCCAGCACTTAGAGGAGGAACACTCCCCTCAGAGAAGGAGGCCCCTCAGAGGAGGAGGAGGTGTTCACCCACACTGCAGTTAGTGCTTCCTCACTTCTCCCTAAGACACATACCAGCACGGATATACAGTAACTCTCCCTCTCCGTTCTTCTTACCTTTCTCTTTTTATCTCTCTCTCTCTCCCTTCATACCATTTATATTCCTCTCTGATTCTCTCTCTTTCTTGTTCTCCCTTTCTCTCTCTCTCTCTCTCTCTCTCTCTGTCTCTCTCTCACTGTCTATTTCATTCTCTCTTCACCGCTCTCAATTATTTTCTTTACTTTCCCTTTCTATCTCATCGGTCTTTCTCTCTTTCTCTCCCTCATTCTCTTTTTCTCTCTACCTCTCTTTCTTTCCATCTCTCTCTCTTACCCTCTCTCTGTTCTCTCTCTCTCTTTCTCTCTGTTCTCTCTCTCTCTTTCTCTGTCTCTCAATCTCTCACTCTCTTTGTTCTCTCTCTCACTCTCCTCTCTCTCTTACCCTCTCTCTGCTCTCTCTCTCTCTTTCTCTCTGTTCTCTCTCTCTCTCTGTTCTCTCTCTCTCTCTGTTCTCTCTCTCTCTCTCTCTGTTCTCTCTCTCTCTCTCTCTCTCTCTCTAACCCACTTGTTTCATGGGTTGGGGGTGTTAATGGACACACCTGTTTTCTCCCTCAGCAGTAAGCTGTAACTGCATCCCACAAAGACAAGAGCACTGAAACCCACAGAGAGAGCAGTGTTTCCTCATGAATGGTCTCGGACCCTCATTAAAAACCACTCCTGCTTTTGGCCTCCATCTACTCGGCAACATCTCTTCTGTATTGTGATACTTACAGGCAGGTCTGATGAATGTGACACACTTGCATAAAACAATAGATAATGAGAGCAGAACGCTGAATTTACTCAGGAGGAGAGATCTCGGTAGGTGGCATGTCCCCCTTAAACCGTGTTTCTCACTGCAGCTACTATTCATATAAACCAGACTCGGACAACGTTCTGCTTACATTTGACTTCTTTTGTAGCAGCATGTTGGTAAAAATCTCAATCATCAGCATACAGACCACGTAAATCTACAGCTATGGATTTTAGCTCCAACTGTGGCAGGTTGCACAGACACTCTTACATCAAAGAATTGTGCAGGAGGTCCAGATTTGGTGGATGCCTTCCCTGGCACAATTCCGAGGAGAATTCCCTGTAGACTGGGATTTTGGCCACTGCTGGTAGACCCGTATTACCGTACGCTTCCATACACCTGCAGATTCAGCTACTTCCTTCACACTATGGTCTTTGGCACGCCCAAATGCAGTCACTCCTTTTAGCCAATCATTAACATCTGCTCTGGAGCCATTTTCCACACATGGAACGAGACATTCCCTGCACCGTAGCACCTCCTCCCAATCTATGGATCCTGTCACTCACACCCTGCAGGTTTTTTATAGACCCATCATAGACCCTCGTGCAGCACCATCTGCAGGAGCCTGAAGGTACTACCACCTTAAACACACAAGGTGACTCAATTTTTGTTATAGTTAGTATCATAGTCTTTTAATAATTGTACATATTAGCGATTAACATCGTCACATATGCTGACAGCATAATTCTGCGTTAGTACATGAGTGCTCACTATAGCGCTCAGTCAACATAAAGCCACACTCAGCAGCAGAGGAACTGTCACCCTGCTCTTACAGGCTTCAACATCAAAGCCAGGCAAGCACAATACACTAAGGCTACAGGTGAACACATAGGTGAAGGGAGCCTGGGGGGAATGACTACACCCAGCCCCCAAACCATCAGTGGCTGATGAAATGAATTGCGTCCTCACAGGGGGAAGGGCCTGGGTTCCATTCCCAGCTGGGGCCTCCGGGGTCCTTTCTGTGTGCATGTTCTCCCTGTGTCTGTGAAGGTTTCCTCCAGGTGCGTGAATATTCTGTCATGTCCTGTGGAAAATTAGTTTTCCATGTTTTTTCCTCAAGTATGATGGAGCTCAAGGATGCATTTAGCCTCGTCCTGCATGCCACAGATACCTCGGGTCGTTCAAGTCTGCGGCTAATTTCAGGTCCTGTACAACACTCAAATCCAGACAACGAGCCAAGGGCCTCCTCAGAGGCGCCGTGCTTCTGACAGCTTTAGGTAACTCATTGTATAGCGTAGTCCATAGCCGACAGACGTGTTATGAACATGTAGCAGCTAATACTCACACTAAAATTATTATTAGTATTAATATAAGTGGGTTATAAGACGGTTATCATCCTCTAGTCCTTCATCAGTGGTCACAGGACGCTGCCCACAGGATGCTGCCCACAGGATGCTGCCCACAAGACACTGTTGGCTGGATGCTTTTGGTTGGTGGGCACATGTGTTTTTGGAGGTTATGGCAGTGCGGAAATGGAGGAGCCACTCCTATCTCAGTCAATACGAAATAGTCATGGCTGTCTCGGACCTCCTGTAGTAAAATTACATTACTCCACCACCCCAGAACTCATCCCAGCCCAATAGGGCTTTAGACGATGAATGTATGAACACATGTTGCATTATCGCTGCTCATATGTTTCCATTTATGTACAGCAGTAGCTCTGAAACATGACAGATGGAATCAGGTGGACTGACCAGGAAATAGCAAAACATAAGGGTGATATTAGACATTCTGACAGTGTCATCACACTCTTATGATGTACAATAGAAGCCACCGTTTAGAGAAAACGTCACTGAGTATTTTAGAACTGTTCTTTATTTGACAGGGCTGCATTTCAGTCACTGGCTTGGATTGAATTGGACAGCTACACTATATTGCCAAAAGTATTTGCTCGTCTGCCTTCACACGCATATGAACTTGATGGACATCACATTCTTAATCCATTGGGTTTAATATGATGTCGGTCCACCCTTTGCAGCTATAACAGCTTCAACTCTTCTGGGAAGGCTTTCCACAAGATTTAGGAATGTGTCTATGGGAATTTCTGACCATTCCTCCAGAAGCTCATTTGTGAGGTCACTGATGTTGGACGAGAAGGCCTGGTGTTGGACGAGAAGTCCCCAAACTGTTCCCACAAAGCTGGGAGCATGAAATGGTCCAGAGTCTCTTGGTCTGCTGAAGCATTAAGAGTTCCTTTCACTGGAACTAAGGGTCCGAGCCCAACTCCCGTACAACAACCCCACACCATAATCCCCCTCCACCAAACTTTACACTCGGCACAGTGCAGTCAGACAAGTACTGTTCTCCCGGCAACCGCCAAACCCAGACTCGTCCATCGGATTACCGATGACAGAGAAGCGTGATTGGTCACTCCAGAGAACACATCTCCACTGCTCCACTGCTAGAGTCCAGTGGCGGCGCTTACACCACTGCATGCTTGGTGATGTAAGGCTTATTTGCACCTGCTCGGCCATGGAAACCCATTCCATGAAGCTCTCTACACACTGTTCTTGAGTTGATCTGAAGGACACATGAAGTTTGGAGGTCTGTAGTGATCGACTCTGCAGTTGCTGTCATTCCCAATCACTTCCACTTTGTTATAATCCCACTGACAGTTGACTTTTCACGACTGGACTTGTAGCACAGGTGGCATCCTATCACGGTACCACGCTGGAGTTCACTGAGCTCCTGAGAGCGACCCATTCTCTCTCTAATGTGTGTAGAAGCAGTCTGCATGTGTAGGTGCTTGGTTTTAGACACCTGTGGTCATGGAAGTGATTGGAACACCTGGATTCAATGATTTGGATGGCTGAGTGAATACTTTTGCCAGTATAGTGTATATGGAAACCTGCCTCCACACACACACACACACACACACACACACAGTCCTGTGGTGCCTCTAAATGAAGTGTTTGTCACATCTACAGGTTCTGTGCTCTCACAGCAGAACTCTAACAGCTATCCAGCAGAGGGGCATTTTCACAACACCAGCAGCATCCTCCTTCTCTTTCACGCTCTCTCTCTATCTCTCCCCCTCCCCTCCCTTTCTCCTCTTTCCTTCCCTTCTCCATATCGCTCTTTTGTCCCCTTCTCCCATATTCTCTTTCTCAATTCCCTCTCTTACTCTCTCTCTCTCATCTTCTGTTTCTCACTCCTCTTCTTCTGCACTCTGCTTCTCCTCTCCCTCTGCCTCTCTCTCTCTCTCTCTCTCTCTCTTTTATCTTCTGTTTCTCACTCATCTTCTTCTGCACTCTGCTTCTCCTCTGTCTCTCTCTCTCTCTCTCTCTCCCCCACACTCTCTCACACCCCCAGAATGTACCAGATGACTTTTTGCAGCAGTCTCAGACAAACATCAGATGTATTCTGTCTGCATGTTAAGCACAAAACTGCCACCAAGTCTCTGTAGAAGGTTCTCCTTCTGTTGATCTTAAAACTTTACTGTAGAATAAAAGTGAAGACATCAAACTATAATATAGCACTCATGGAATTATACAGTCCACCTTAAAAACCTCCAGAATGGACCTTTACAGGAGGATGAACCAGCTTTCTTAACCAGCAGTGGAGCTGATAGAACATGGTTTATTTCTAATCAGGTTTGGAGCAATTCTATTGGTCGGTCCCTCATGAATATTCACTAAACTGAAAGGAGAACTAGAGCTTTTACACTGTGCAGAAAAAGAGATCAAAGTTTTTACACCACTAAATATATATTACAGGTGGAGATATGGAGGAATATCATACTGTGGTACATGAAGAGGATATGTGGTATATATATATGGACTGGTTCAGACTCTCATCAGTTGGAGCTGTAAGTGTTCTGGAATATCACATCCTAAGAATGACAGTATGGCTAATCACAGCGGGTGAGCTAGCCAGTCATTGTTGTTCATGCTAGGCCTTTGTGTAATGTCTCTGCATCCGTGTCACACATAATTGAGTCCTCGGTGTCTTAGTGTTCTTCCTAGCAGGGTTCTAGACAGATCCAGAGGTCATATACACATGTACTGATTCATTACATGAGCAGAGCCTACTGCAAACCAGCCGATATTAAATTCAGGGACATTATGTACATACTGCAGTCACATCAGGACACATTATGCGATGTGCCTGTGCTCTCTCGCTCTCTCTCTCTCTCTCTCTCTCTCCCTGTCTGTGTCGCTATGTTGTTCTGAGAAAAGGTGGCAATGAAGATGGGTAAAGTACTGGAAGGGTAAAGAATGGTGATGGTGGAGGGGTAATTGAAGAAGTAGAAAAGGTGGAGTTACTGGAGGAATTAATGGAAGAATGGATGAGGTGGGGATGGTGAGTGGGAAGATATGGTTATCATGGAGGGGTAAAGTGTTGGAGAGGTAAAGGAAAGAGGGAAAGAAGGTGTGATAGTGAAGGGGTAAAACATTGGAGGGTAAAGGGAGGAGGTTGTGATGGTGGAGGGGCAATGGCTGGAGGGGTAAAGGGAAAAAAGGAAGAGGTGGTGATGGTGGAGGAGTAAAGTGGTGAAGGGGTAAAGGGATAAGGTGGTCATGATACAGGGGTAGAGTGGTGGAGGGGTAAAGGGAAGAGGGGAAGAGGTGGTGATGATGGAGAGGTAAAGTGGTGAAGGGGTAAACTGGTGGAGGGGTAAGGGGCAGGGAGGAGTAGGTGATAATGATAGAGGGATGAAGTGATGGAGGGGCAAAGGGAAGAGAGAAAGAGGTGTCGATAGTGAAGGGGTAAAGTGGTGAAGGGGGAAAGGGAAGAGTTGGTGATGATGGAGGGGTGGACTGGTGGAAGGTAGAGGGAAGAGGGCAAGAGGTGGTGATGGTGGAGGGGTCGAGTGGTGGAGGGGTAAAGGGAGTAGAGGAAGAGGTGGTGATG
>CM067490.1:31785915-31799026 GCA_034552555.1 Semaprochilodus insignis | reverse complement strand
AGTTTATACCACAATACCTACATTTAGAGCTTAGAGTTATACACTCAACCTGTGAGTATCTGTTGGTGACAACCCAAAATGTCAATACATGTGTCACATTCTATACTTTCTCATTAAGGTTGAGTGTATAACTCGAAGCTCTAAATGGAGGTCTTGTGATATACAGCTTGTCCACCTTCACAAAAGAAGCTATGAAAGAATACTTAGCCTGGAGAGGGCCAGTTAAACACCCAGAATCCATATCGATTCCTAACATTAGGAACATGCTAGCCGAAACATGAGCAAGGTAATCTCACATGCAGGTTTGATCATGTTTTACTCTCCAGTATAGCGAATATAGATGCAGTATAAAACCTGTTCAGATTGTTTACAATCTTTTAAACCAAAGAAAGACGTACAGCGTAGTTCTACATGCAGTATCAGCACAGTATAGTCATTTTCCTTTCCCTTTCTCACACTCATCATTCAAAACATGGCCCGAGCCATCACTCAGCCCAGACCGCCCGGCTCGTAGAGTACTGGGATCGTTTTTAAATTTGGCTTTTTCTTCATAGCATTACAGCTCGGAGGAGAGGTGTTTCCCTCATGTGTTCTGGTTGGCAGTAGTTACTGTGTGCCTTCTCTGTGTGTCCCTAAAACATGGCACATGATCTGAACCCATGTGATTACTCATCCTGTCTCTGGTCCTTATTAATGAGGATGCTTAATGGGAAAACAGTGGAGAAAAAATCCCAGATACTCCCATGGAATGTTCATTATCTTGGCAGACGATTATGGAAATGCTGGATGAGATTTTAGTAGTAAGCGTGCCACCAGCCCCTTAGCTTGAGCCAACGGACAGGCCCTATGCGACTAGGACTTTGCCATTAGCCTTTCTTAGCTACTGCTGTGACGTTGGACGATCACATAATGTTGAGCTTCCAGTTTAAAATGCTCTGCTAATGAGCTGGACTGTGCTGTTGTAGCTAATCTAAACAAGCTAACTAGCTAACAAGGTGTAGGATTAGCTTGATTGCACAAAACTGCAATAGTTTCTCAGTAGGTTGAATGTTTTTTGTTTGTTTTCAGTACTTTTTACTACATTTTCTGCTCAATTTATTCATCATCCATTTACCCAGCTAACTAGGTTATGATGCTACCAGGGAAGGTGAGGCGTGTAACATGATAAGCTCCACCAGATATCTTCTAGCTGCTCATCAGAGCTCAACACGCTTGGAGGAGAATGCTAATTCTGTTAGCTAAGACAGAAAGAAAGAGGACAGATATTATTATCTCTTGGAGTCCCATTTACGTATGACTGTGGCATCACCATAACATCTCAGCATCTCCTGTAAGTCCAACACGTAAAGTTCGTCCAACCTCAAAACAGTACCTACGAAAGGACATCGTTGTGGGTGGAGCCTGGATAGTCAATCATCAGCCTAAAATATCCATAATCAATCACACTATGCTCTCCTTGCAACATGCACCGAAACTGATGCTGACCTAATTCCACCTCCAGAAGCGTTCACCCTATAAACAGAGAATACAGCTTCATAGATCAACATCATTGTTGTGCTGCCATTCTGTGATCTACATTACCCATGATTCCGATCTGCGATGTGTAGTTCGTTTCACACAGCAGTATGGCTGCAAACTCTGGACTATGTTCTTTACTCCATACCCAGAGGAACCGTCTCGGTTACATCACTCATACGGCTGTGTTTAGGTGTACAGGTGAGGGAAGGTTCTGCGGGAGCATCAGTGACCAGTGAGTTTCTAGAGTGCTGCCTTCAGGTTTTATCGGATGGTCCTCGTTTCCACCTGCAGGGTCACAATTCTGCAGTAAAAGAGAACATGAATGATGTGGCATCAGGACCACATTTTGGACCCCCTACAGCAAAGTGTTCGGGCACCGCCGACTAGCAGTTTAGTAGTTTATCTAGCCAATAGAAACCCATTTTCGAAAAATACATAATCTACCACTGGTCACTAAAACCATGACAGAAAGAACCAAATGGATAAAATTGAAAACATTAAAATTCAGTTAAAAATTGAAAAACTTCAATTGAAATTTGAATAGAATCATTGAAATTGAAAATTGAGTAGAATTGTCATTGAAATTTAAAATTCAACTGAAAATTCATAAGTGATATTAAAACGTCAATTGAAAATTAAATAGAACTGTCTATTTGTTTATAAAAATACAAAATATACCAGTGATTAAACCATGATTGAAAGAATCAAATGCATTGAAATTTAAAATTAAAATTCCATCAAATTAAATTGTACATTGCATTAAAAACCTAAAGAAAATATCATTGCTCACTTAAACGTTAACAGAGCAAAACCACAAGGACAGATACCTCTGGGTATTTTTCGGCATACAAATATGTGCACGATGTGTTTGACTTATAGCTATTAAAATGGACACTATTCCATATGTGTCATCTACATATGTGCATATATTGCAATATATTGACGTACAGTATATGTACATATTGGCATTTAAGTATTCAAAAACACCCCAGTTTAATGTGTTTCATACAGATATATTTAAACATGAGCAGATACATAAATGTGGGTATATGGTTCATCCATATGGGGAAGTGAGTACATCAGGAACTCAAAACCATCTCTCAAGTTCCCACTTGGAATGACGACATTCCTGCAGAAGTTTTAGGTTATTTACATTAACTCTGATAGCACATGAAGGCAGCAGGAATGCTCACATCCTCAGGGCTCACTGGAAGCCAAGTCCAGGCTAACGGCACTGACCTCATGTGGCATGACCTTCACAGCAGGCAGGTACGATTTGGAGCACGGAATTGAAGTACGGAATGTGTATTCAGAATCAGAATGTACACGGAATCCACACATTCATACGTCGCCAGCAGGATGAGGATGTTTGACTGGACTTTCTGGAATGTATCTATTCTGGCGCCCCCTCCAGTCTCCAGATATTCCATGTTAACTTTTTTTGGGAAGGCTAGCATTCCTAGGAGCGTTCTTCCTGTCAGATTGTATATGAGTTCTATATTCATCAAAATCATGACGCCACCACCCCAGACCGGGTCGTCATGTCATTCGTTAGGATACTGAAGGAAGTCGTCTTTCACGTTTAAGTATGAATGTCTCTGTTTCTTCGTTCGGACGGTGCTGGAGTGCAGACTGACCTGAACCGAGCGTAGCTAGGCTTAAGCTAGGATGCTAATAAACTCTATTTCCACCTTCGTCATAGTGATTATAGTGACCGAGAAGGACCCAAACCCTCTAATTCCCTTATTTAAGTCTCACGGGACACAAATATATATAACGGAACTGTAGTAAAGTCACATATATATGTATATACGTACGTTTCCGGGTGTGTGGAATACGTGTGTGTGCGTGTAACGTTCGGGGATGTGTATGTGACGTCTGTCTATTGAATGTGATAGTTAAGTCACTGTTGTTAATTGGGATAAACACAGAGCTCCTTTCCTCCATGCGGTTTTTATCCCGCATGTGACGCAGTACATGGAAACGTCAGACCGTCGGTGGAACAGGACGAAACCTCCGACCGATAACGATCTTCACATACTCGTTCCAGTGGTCTGGAAAACGATACCAACGGCCTCCTCCGTCCCAAGGCATCCTGCTTCAGCCACTTTAGACGGACGCAGTGGTCGACCACGTTTTGGCCTCAGTGGACAGACTGGCCCGCAAAGTCCTACCGTTGACCCCTCGCTGTCTCTCTCTTCCTCTCTCCTTCCCTCGCTCTCTAACCACTCTCGTGTTCATGTACTGCTTTCCTTTTTCCCCCCGTAAGCAATAATGAACCTACACAAGCCATGAGTGAGGAGGGACTGGGAATTCTGAGGCAGATGGAGAGAACAAAAAGGAAAAAGGAAAAAAAAAAAGCAAAGAAAAGAAAGAAAGAAAAAAACTAATGTGTGTTACTGATGGTCATCACTGTATTCTATTAAAGCTGTGTAAAAAGACCTGCTGTACTCTCTTACAGACCTGTACTGATGATAGCCATACGCCCCTCGCAGCCTGGCGCCCAGCACCCGGACTGGGCATGCTGCTGATTTCAGGAAAACCAAGGGGGGAACATCGCTTTGGAGCTGTGGCTCTAACACTTCTCAGAGTGGAGATGTGTCCAGTAGCCTTTCATGCTCAAGAACCTGCTTTAGATGTTGCGTTTCCTCCTCTTTCTCAAGAAGACTGAAAGAGATCAGTGCTTACTGCTAAAGCAACCAGGAAGTGAACTTTCCATACTTTTACCTCCTTAGTCCGGAATTATCGGATAAGAAAAGGACGTGCTTGGTGTCTGAAGTTTGCTTCTTCAGGTTTTAGCCCTTCTAAATAGAGGACAGCTGACCACTGCTGGCCCGCCGGTGGTAAAGCTGGTGGTCTGCTGGTTTCGTCGCTCGTTTTCCGCTCACAATCCCGTGTGCCTATTTTTCCCTCATTCCCGTCCACGGTTATACTTTTCAAATTCATTTAGGAAACAGTTTTCAGTTTTAGCAACAAAATTTTCAGCTAAATCATTTTATATCAGGACCAGCCTTTATTATTGATTGTCCTTATTACTTTTTCTCTCAGTCGTTTGTAATATTTGTTTTAGTTTATTTTTCAAAATAAAAGTCTCTGTGGGTTTAAAATCTGTTTAAAGAGAATAAACACTAGTTAGATCTTCCAGCAGTGGATAACAGCCAGCGGGCTGCCAACCCTATCAAGTTAGCAGACCCATATATGGGACTGGAGCTATGAGGCTAATGAAGGCTAACAAGGAATGGAAGCTAATAAACAAACAGTTAGCATCATGCTAGCTGCATGTCTAAATCATCACATACTCGCCTCAAACTCAAGCTTTGAGTCTCTGATAAACCAAAACACTTCTATCTAT
The DNA here is from genome assembly GCA_034552555.1 of Semaprochilodus insignis. Classification (NCBI taxonomy): domain Eukaryota; kingdom Metazoa; phylum Chordata; class Actinopteri; order Characiformes; family Prochilodontidae; genus Semaprochilodus; species Semaprochilodus insignis. The sequence goes on along the minus strand of CM067490.1, from coordinate 31,794,156 downwards.
GAGCAGTGTTAGAAAGTTCAGTCCTCACAGTGGCTGCTGCTACTGTTTAAATCTATGCTAAGATGCTATTCTATGCTAATATGCCATTTGCTGGTGGTATGCTACGTTCGGTTGAGGCTTGTTAGTCAGACTGGCTTCTCCACTGTTAAATGAATTTATAGTTGTGCTTTAGAGCAAACTTACAGACAGGATTTGGTCTAATCTGTAAAAAGTTTGCTGAGATAAATACGCCATGGATGTTAACACTCATAGCACCAATATTAGCTGGCTAGTTTGCTGCTAATTAGCTTACTTTAGTACGTTTCTCGACTGTGTATGTCAAAATGGACTTACTTCATAATTCATAAAGTTATAATTCTGAACTAAAAAGGGTACATGAATATTGGGACCACTTTTTAACTTTGTGCAAACTTGGTCAAACTGAACAATCTAGCTCCAACACATGGAACAACAAAATATTTTCAGGTCAAAACAAATGGACAGCTGGATCAAACATCTATAATTCAGACGTGTTTTGGATTGTTTGGGCTGTAGCAAAATACAAACAAAACGAACCAACATAAAACACAATGCTGTTCATTTTTAAATACTGGATCTCTACCTATCTGGAAATCTACCTGCCACCTTTACTTCTATCTTGTTGTCCTTTTGGCGCAAGGCCCACCACAAACATTGCACTATGGCCCCCCACAGAAAAAGTTTTTAACTGTGTAGGTCAAACAGATATAACTCTAATCCTGGTTTCCAAATTAAACCGATCACAGCATTAGCTTCTGTTAGCCTACTTAGCTAAATTAGCCCCGTTGCTCCCGTTAAGCTCACTTCTGACACCAACCTTGCGGCTTGAGGGCGAGCGGTGAATTGTGTAAACGTGTGTGTTTTTGGTCAAACTGTTCCTTTTTCCGAACTTCTGGACAGTATTCCTCCTGTAAATCGTACGGAGAGGAATGTGGAGGGGAGATTTTGTATTGGAGGCCTCTCTCGGATTGAGCAGACTGTGAACACCGTGACCTGACTGAATCGGACTCCCTGCGGCCAGCCTTTAAAACGTAACCCTCACGCGTGTCGTCGTGTCTTTAGGAGTTTTTACTTTTCACACTCGGTTGATGAACGATTCCCCCCCAGCGCTGCCTTCTTTTCCTGCTAAGGGAAATCCCTCTCTCACCCTCGGCGTCTGCCAGGTCCTCCTTTCACCCCTCCTTAGCTGCAGATTAGCTCACAGTAAAATAGTGGAAACTGTATGTGTATCTTCTGTGGTACTGTAGTATTATAAATATGTATATCTATAACTGGTGACTATCATGTATAAAGTGTATAAGAATCCTGTCTCAGCTGTGATTTATTTGGTGGGATGTCGTCAATGACTAAAGCTCCGATTGAACATTGAATGACTCTCTATTGATTACTAATACAGTTTGATCGACTTGTTTATCTGACACAGTTACAGACAAACACACTCTTACTAGACTAACACCACACACACACACAGCTGTACTGTTGTACTGTTCAGGTCTTTTACTGAGCACACTGAGGAACATCCACAGTGCAGGCTAGAACCAGGAAGAGAACCCTTGAATGTAGTAACCTGTGGATCCTCCTTTAGCATCATCACCTCCACCAAACGCTTCCTGTAGCTGCTAATAAGATCTGCACAACGCTAAGGCGGAGGAGGTCTGGACCATTCCTCCTGCAGATGTGTTTCAGTTCATCAGTGTTTCTGGGATGTCCTGCCAGCACAGCATCTCCATAGGGTTCAGGTCAGGACTCCAGAACACAGATCTGCTTCTTCTTCTCCAGTTGTTCTTTAGGTACTCGGTTTACCTGTGTACTTTGGGTCATTACCTTGTAGCATAACTCAAAGACTCTTCAGCTCTTCCAGGTCATGGACTGGTGCCTTCACATTCTCCTGTCAGATGTTCTGATCCACCTTTGAAGTCATTGTTCCCTCACTGACTGCAAGGCGTCCAGAACCTGCAGCAGCAAAGCAGCTCCAAACCATGATGCTCCCTCCACCATGCTTCACAGCTGGTAAGAGGTTTTGGTGATGGTGTGTATTTGAGCTAAAAGGTTCCACTTTTGTCTCACCTGTCCATAGAACATTTTCATCCAGGTGGCCGTGGGTGAATCTGAGATGGGATGCAATGTTTTTTTTGGACACCAGTGTTTTCCTCGGTGGTGTCCTTCCTTGAACTCCATTTTTGTCCAGTGTTTTTCTAACAGTGGACACATGAACAGGTTCCTGCAGTCTGTAGAATCTGTAGATCTTCTCCCGTTGGGTTCTTTCCCTCCTCTTTCAGGAGCCTGTTGTGCTCTTGGAGTGATGTTAGCAGGACGTCCACTCCGAGGGAGAGCAGCAGCAGTCCCGAATGTCCTCCATCTGTAGACAGTGTGTCTGAGTGTGGATTGATGTACACGCAGGGCTTCTGTCCAGCTTCATGTCTTTATAACTCTATAGCTCTTCTGAAAGGTGTTCATGGTCCACACTGACCTTTCCTGAGGAGAACCGGTTGGTCAGTAAGCAGGCTTTGTGTGGAGCTCCTCAACCCAAACACCTTTTACCAGTTAGCTCCTGGAGAGTCATTAACACAGAGGATCCCTTACTGGTTCTAGCCTGAACTGTGGGTGTGCTCAGTAACAGGCCTGACCAGTACAGCTGTGTGTGTGTTATTAGTGTAGTTAGAGTGTGTTTGTCCTTAACTGTGACTCAGATAACCAATCAGATCACATTATATTAGCAATCACTGCAGAAATCCAGGTGATTCCAAACCGTTCACTTACCTTTCTTGCAACTGTGGCCTTTTCAGCCATGGAGCAGGTTCAGCAGGTTCTAAGAAAGTGTGTCATATACACAGGCTGTCACGCAGGTGGATATTAAGCTGAACAGTACTCTGGGAGTCTGCAGTTTGTCTGTATGGTCCATGGCCGTTGTCAAGATGAAGAACAGGCCCATATATGCAACAGCACTGCAACAGTATACAAGCCTTCTCCTGTAAGAGGAAACCTGACATATTTCCTGAAGGCCATATGGAAAAGGAAAATCCAAATGACTCCAAAGCTATTAAAGCTTATATCATGGAAAATTGGATTTGTCTTGCTCTTTGAAATGAAACGTTGTTAGATATAGTACACAAACATTAGCACAGAGTATTGGAAAGAACCTGGTAATACCATGATACAGGGTTTTATATACACCCCTCAGCCGTAACATTAAAACCACCTGTCCGCTGTATCTCCTCTCACTGTCCACTGTATCAGCTCCACTGACCATATGACACTCTACAATTCTACATTCTACAGTTCCAGACTGTAGTCCATCTGTTTCTCTGTATGCTGTATTACCCTGTTCTTCAATGGTCAGGACCCCCACAGGACCACCACAGAGCAGGTATTATGTGGGTGGTAGATCGTTCGCCACCCACACTGACGTGGTGGTGTGAGTGCATCAGCCACAGCAGTGCTGCTGGACTGAGAATTGTCCACCAACCAAAACTGTCCAGCTGACAGCGTCCTGTGTGCAGCGTCCTGTGACCACTGATGCAGGACTAGTGGATGACCAACACTGCACTGTGCAGCAGCAGCAGATGAGCTATCGTCTCTGACTGTACATCTACAAGATGGACCAGCAAGGTAGGAGTGTCTAATAGAGTGGACAGTGAGTGGACACAGTGTTTAAACACTCCAGCAGCACTGCTGTGTCTAATCCACTCACACCAGCACAACACACACTAACACACCACCACCACGTCAGTGTCACTGCACCGGCTGACCGGTGAATATACAAATAGATAGTTGTAGCATCACTGACCCTGGCCGGTCCTTTCTCAGGGGGAAACCTTAACTTGGAAGCGAACATGGTTTAATTTAAGGACAGGTGGCAATAAAAAACGACAAGAGTGATAAACAGACCACAGATAAACAGCCTGAAGCCTCGAACACTGCAGAAGTTCATTCGCTGAGAGACAAACTGAGAAGTTTGTGGTTTTTAAGCAACCTATTGTACAGCCCTCATTGGTGCATTAATTCCCCCGCAGAGCCGGGATGTTATGATTGTACGCGCGTCCATATTGGTGTCACCCACAGGACTGATCCCGTGGCCCCTGAGGCCCTCTGAGCCAGGAGGTTTAATTATAGCTCTGGGCTCCACCTGTCACGGCCTGGCAGTACCGCGGCAGCATTTAATTAAACAAGCTGCTTTTAATTAGCCCACGCACTCCCAGCAGCACAGTGAAACCAGCCCCTACGCCAGACTCGGGCTGCGCCTCAAATCCACACACCGCTGCACCAGCAGTGGTGGTGTACTAGTCTCGATATAGTATAGTGGTATGTGGTTTGAGACCCAGTCATAGGGTATTGGAAGTTACATCTTCCAGTAAAAACACTGGAATATGAAATTCCAGAATTCCCTGTTACTTGTCAGTGCTAAATGCCTCTGTCAGCAGGCGCTGGCCTCAATTTCTCATGGCACTAACTTCAGAATAAGTAAGTTTGCATTGTTGACCCCATCAGTACTGGATAATAAGGCTGGGAATATAAGGACCTAAGGAACATTCCCTGTGAAGGTGTTATTCTGATAAAGCAGTTATTTCCTAAAACCCTAAGGCCCGGTCACACTACCCAGACAGCAAGTGGATGTGGGTCACATCTGGCAAAGATGTGGCACTGGCAATCTGCTGTGAACCAAAGTAGGTCCACATATTTCCAAATGCCTTTGGCTCCCCAGCGTTCATCTTGGTGCTGACCACGGTGCCTCCACACACGGATTCGTTGGTCGTCCCCACCAAGACAAAAGCGGGACTCATCACTGAAGATGACCCGCTGCCATTCTGAGTCACTCCATGACAGTCTGGCACGACACCACTGCAGTCTTTGGTGACGTTGACGTGGTGTTAAGGACAGTCGTCGTAACAGTCTGTGTGCATGTAGTCCTGCGTGGTGCAGCCGTCTGTCAGTGGTGCTGCACTAACAGGATGACTCATGGAGGACATCACTGCTCGCTGAACGTCTGCAGTCATGGCTGTTGGGTCAGTCAGGTACAGAGATAAGGCCCGTCCTTGCTTGCATCACATGTGCGGTCGGGTGTGAAACTTGACTCATTAGCATGTCTCACGATGTCAAACCTACGCACCAAGTTTCATTCCTGTCGGCTGATGCTGGGGGGAACTATTGTTTTGACGATCTGTGTAGTTTAAACATCTGAAAGATGAGGTGCTGATAAATTCAAGGTGTGGCCTTTATTCCCAACATGGGAATTTCATCAGCTTTTCCATGCATGTTTGCAGAGTAAGGATCTAAAAAGCCTTCAACCTTAAAGCGCACTGACAAAGAAGCCATGCCCCTGTGTTTTTGGAGAACATCACAGCAGTAAAACGGCATGTCTGAGTACAAACACTGTAGTAACAGCAGCAGGAACGCTCTCTGATACGAAGAAAGAGGAACAGGAGCGGTAGGCCTTCATGAGGTTAAGAGGGATGCGAAGCCGGAGATTTTGTTCTGTTCCTTGCAGAGGAATGAAAGAGTGCATGTCACCGGAGCGTCTGTGCAGGAGGAATAAAGCCGCTCTCCTGCACGCAGCATGAAACTTTCATCACTGTGGAGTTATTAATGGAAATATTTTGAAAGGCCGAGCGCAGCGTACAGCACTTCCAACACGGGTCCCTACAGACTTCCAGAAAAGCTCTTCTGACTCACTGAGTACACGGCCCTATTCCAAAGCAGCGCTAGGGAACAGGACTGGCTGGATTGTTGTGTTGTTTATAAAAGCAGTAAAGTAAAAAGGGGTGCGACATCAGCGAGACCGGACCTGACCTCTCAGTGACCACTGGTAGTCTGGACGATGCGCTATCTAACCCTCTGTTATTTACAGGCATAGATTACAGACTACAGTACAGACTAAATTCAGGCTTCAGTTCAGGGTTCATGGCAATGCTACGTGCCTGAGCTGTTAGCTTCTTGGCTAGGTTCCTCATGTCTCCAGCGCAAACATAAATAAGCACAAGCTAAAACAACAAAGACGATCCCAGTAAAGTCACGGCTAACTGATTTACTGAGGCTGATATCCCATGCAGGTGATCACCTGACCTACACTTGGGGCTGAAAGACTAACAGCAGTTCATTGGAAAGTGTCCATGGGTATGTGAATGGCGCTATACACACAGTCGAGTCACAATATTATGACCACTTCCTACTTTCGATGGTGGTAGCGTGTAGCTCACAAAGGAAGTCACGTTTTCATGGCATTCTCTGGGCCCACTCATCCATGTGGAAGGCACTCCCAACTGATCTGGGTATGAATCCATCCTTGCAGATCACGTACACCCATACATGCTGATTGTCTTCCCTGGGGCGGATGGGCTCTGGCATCAGGACAATGCCACATGTCACACAGCTAGAAATGTCCGACATGGGTTGGAAGAGCATGATCAAGACTTCCAACTACTACCATGGCCCCAGACTTGAGCATCTGTGGGACCACCTCAATTGTCATGTTAGATCCTCCCCCACGCTCCCTCCATTCGGCATGGCTCCAGATACCTGTGACAACCTACCAGGACCTTACTGAGTCACTCCCAGCCCGTCTAGCTGCTGTCCGTGCTGCACATGACGGTTACTCCGGATATTAGCTGGTGGTCATGATGGTGGGACCAATAGGCTGTTTCTTGTTATGAACCCACGTTTCAGTTGTTTCAGTCCTTTCCTGTGCTGCTCAGGTGAAGACAGCTAGCTGGGAAAGGCTAGATATCCTCATTAGCCCTTGTCTGACCAACATGCCAGACATCCTGAAATATCCTCAGAGCAAGAAACACCCTATCAACCCACAGACTATATCAAAGGTCTCCGCAAAGGACCAGCTTGGCTTTAGCTAGAGGGTGCTAACATTAGCTAGGTTAGCGAGGTTAGCTAGCTAACGTTAGACCTCAGTGGCAGCAAACTGTGTTCTTCTTCATTGGTGTAAGAACTGTAATTCAGCTTTTCACCTGCAGACTCTCCTCTTCTCTTTCTCACCACAAGGAAAGATCTAGAACGATCACTGAGTAGTTTTATACTCAGATCTGTTCAAACAGTTAGGAAAACGGAACTACGGCCCGCTGGAAAGACAAGAACCTCAGCCAGTGCGGTAGAAACTCAGACCCGCTCGTATTAACAAGCAGACTGGAGAATTTAGACCGTTTTTAACCCTCAATGGAGCCTCACTAAAGGAGGAAGTGATGGAGAAAAGACTCACAGGTTCCATCACTGGTTGATTTTGGGATCTGAAGGAACGTTTGGATCTGGGAATGGCTATTACATCACATGTGGCGCCATGTTTAACAAGTGGAGTATGGTCTGAAAAGTCAGGATCATATGACACAGATGTAGTGACGTGATTGGATAAACGCTGGAGTCCACACTGGCCTTTAAAGTGAGAATTCCCAGTTTAAACCTCCTTCTGATGATGCACCTTGAAGGTGGGAGGAATTTCTAAAAGTCTTTGTGGTGGATTTTTGGGGGGTGTTTTCGTTTTTGCAGTTGGAGGGTGAATCTCTCGCTGCTGCTGGAAGCTGAATGTCTAAGTTTACCCGTGTATCTGTAGTAACTGCCGAGTGAGCGGAAAACAGAAACAGCAGAAACAGCTTGTCGGCTCAGGAGCACACCAAGCTAATAGCTAATAGCTGACTTGGTGACTGAGTGAGAGTAAACTGATGGAAATGAACGACACCGAGTGATGTGATGCAGAGCTACAGAACCCTGCAGAACTCCTCAAACAACCCATACAACTCCACTGCTAAGCCAGAATGTCCCTTTAAAGCGTGGGTGTCTCGGTGCAGCTGGAGGAGGTGTGGGGTGCTGTCTCTGCCGTGTCCTCTGTGTGAACGTTAGCGAGAGCCACTTAGGGCTGCATGTGCCAGAGGCTGCAGCGGTAATATCAGTGTAGTCTGGTGTCTGTAAGGATGCGGCAACTGGAGTCGGAGAAAAGGAGGAGGAAAAGAACATGAACAGCTGGGGGCGAGCTTCATGATGGACAGGTCATCCCTCCCTCCCTCCCTATCTATCTATTCAGTAAGCTCTGCTGGCACGACCATGTTTAGTCACAGGGCTGATAAAGCATCACTGAAAGATCTGGAACCAGCATCCAGAGATTTAACAAGATTCACCCTCAATTACACTGAAAGGGTCAGATACACACAGGCTTATGGTTGAGGTTCCTCCCCCTCTCTCTCTCTCCCCCCTATTCTCTATGCAGGTCTCTCTCTCTCTCCCCCC
>CM067490.1:31741977-31765794 GCA_034552555.1 Semaprochilodus insignis | reverse complement strand
GGGAAAACTGAAGCCGGTAAATCTGTTCTAGTGGAACCCCAACACACAGTTATCAACACTGAACACTAGCAGGTCCCATTTAGGGCACTAAACTGAGACTTGATTCACACACGTGACCGGAGTGACCATGTGAACAGCTTGACTTCCACTCCAGTGCTCATATCAACAGGTCAGCGCTTTCTCCGAGGTGGCAGAGCGTCCCAGACACGGCATGGTACTTCAGAGAATAGACTTGGAGCTGAATTCTTCCACGTCCATGCCGTAAAACACTCGGAAAAATGGGAACAGATCACAGAAAACAGAATGAAAACAGTATTTTAATGATTTCATGATGTCATCTCTGCTCTTTTATAAATTCTGTGTCCGTTGATTGATCACAGTGACTGATTTGACCATTCATCCACCTGGAAGAAGGAATGTCTGGATAACTTTCCACAGCACACATGCTGTGTCTATGAAAGGCCAGCGTGTTTACGAGCGGTAGTGCTCCCACTGCCGCATCTCACAGGCCACGCAGAGGTAGCGTGTGTGAATCAGGCGCTGGTGAACAGGCCGGGGAGAGCGGGGAGAGCAGTGAGTAATGATAAAGATATACAAATACAATACTGAAGAAGAGTTACGCGTACCCTCGCTCGCGTTGGCGCGCGCCTGTTAGTAAAACGTGAGTGTTTTCCTGAGTGAACTGAATAATTCATTACAGCACAACGTGAGACATCATACTTGGCAGGATGGTTTGGGTCCGCTGCTCATAAATGAATCTGTAATGTACGTAACTGTACATATGTGATCAGATGACTCAGGATCCTTCTATTAGTTCAGCTTGTTAGGAGCATTCCGGCTTAAAACCCGACTTTAATATGTTATTTATCGTGTCATAAGCTCACCAGACAAAAAAAATGAGTCTCCTTGTGTATTTAAGCTGGTAGTACCTTCAGACTCCTGCAGATGGTGCTGCACGAGGATGATGGGGCTATAAATCCCGGCGGGGTGTGAGTGACGGGATCCATAGATTGGGAAGAGGTGGTACAGTGCTGGGAATGTCTCGTTCCATGTGTGGAAAATGGCTCCAGAGCAGATGTTAATGATTGGCTAAAAGGAGTGACTGCATTTGAGCGTGCCAAAGACCATAGTGTGAAGGAAGTAGCTGAATCTGCAGGTGTATGGAAGCGTACGGTCATACGGGTCTACCAGCAGTGGCTAAAATCCCAGTCTACAGGGAATTCTCCTCGGAATTGTACTAGGGAAGGCATCCACCAAATCTGGAACTTTGATGTAATCTGGTTTGTTGATGTAAGAGTGTCTGAACATTGATGTGGCCTACATCCAGAAACTTGTCCAGTACATGCCAAATCCACTCACAGCTGTTATTGGTGCTGGTGGAGGTGTTACACACTGTTACGTATGGTTCAGTCACAGGGGCCTCATATTTGGACAGCTAGCGGAGCCACTGATCTGAGCTGTAAACGTTTCCAGTTATTCTGAAATGCAGACACACGGAATATCACTCAGTACAGGGTTCCTGCCTCTACATCAGCACTTGAACTGTGGATCAGGACCTTCATGAACTGGGTCTCCATGGCTCAGCAGCTGCACACAAGCCTAAGATCACTATGTGCAATGCTGAGCATCGGCAGGAAGGGTGTGAAGCTGCACCACTGGACTCTGGAGCAGTGGAACCATGTTCTCTGGAGTGATGGATCACGCTTCACTATCTGGCAGTCTGATAGAGGAAACTGGGTTTGGTGGATGAATCCAGGAGAACGCTCCCTACCGGAATGCAGAGTCCCAACAGTAAAGTTTGGAGGAGGGGGGATAATGGTCTGGGAGGGTTTGGGCTCTGCCCCTTAGTTCCAGTGAAGGGTGGTGTTAATGCTGCAGCACACAAAGACATTCTACACAGTTCTATGCTTCCAGCTTTGTAGCAGCAGTTTGGGGAAGAACCCTTTCCTGTTCCAGCACGACTGTGTCCCTGTGCACAAAGCCAGATCCAAAAAGACATGGACCGAGTAGACTGGTGTGGAGGAACTCCAGTGGCCCTGTCCGCCACTGAACACCTTTGGGATGAGCTGGGATGTCGATTGTGAGCCAGGCCTCAACGTCAGTGCCTGACCTCACAAATTCTCGTCTGATTGAATGGACACAAACTCCCACAGACACACTTGGCAATCTTGTGGAACGCTTCCCAGAAGAGTGGATGCTGTTAACTCCATTTCAACGTCCATGGGTTTGGAATCCACCAATCTCATAGAAGTGTGATGGGCACGTGTCCACATACTTTTGGCCATATAGTATAAACGAGAAAAGCCCGGTTGCCGGTGCTAGCTGGGGATGCGTGGGATAAGCCCCGTTTTGAATTAAATAACTTGTTCAGTGGGGATTCCCTACTGCAAATCCCTCACATTGCACGCACGTCCGGGCACAGGGCTGCAGCGAGTGTGTGGGTGAGGTAATTATGATTGCTCGTGTTTGTTGCTGGAATATGGTTGCGGGAAGCTGTGCCTCAGTTATGCAGCTGAGCTGTCACGTTTGGGCGTGTGCACGCTCATTCACATCGTCCTTGCCTTGAGTGAGTGTGTGCGTTTGGACGGCATGTGTGAAAGTGCTAAGCTTCGTAGGTCAGATGTTAGATGTTCATGTAGCATTTCATCTTCATCATCATCATCATTGTCATATATAATCTGGTGTACATGTGGCTGTGGGTTTAACCCTGTTATGCTCTATTGAAGGATAAAGCCAGGATTAACTCCAGCAGTGAAACGCCATTTGATCATCAACCTCACAATATGGTGCAGGAATGTATGTAAAAGCTGCTGAACTTCAAGCCACTGTGGAACAATAGAGGCCATACCACCCCCTACACTTGCTGTAGAGTATTACAGTCTGTCAGAATGACCGTGTGGGTCATATTGCCCCCTACACTTCCTGTAGTGTATCACAGTCTGTCAGAATGACCGTGTGGGTCATATCGTCCCCTACACTTCCTGTAGTGTATCACAGTCTGTCAGAATGACCGTGTGGGTCATATCGCCCCCTACACTTCCTGTAGTGTATCACAGTCTGTCAGAATGACCGCGTGGGTCATATCGCCCCCTACACTTGCTGTAGTGTATTACGGTCTGTCAGAATGACCGTGTGGACTGTATGAACATACTATAGACTGCCTTTATTTAAGTAAGGGATGTGTATCTATTGCGTAATCATGACTGACTGCTGATCACCTCGTGGTTGCCAGTAAAGGGTAAAGTTCATAAATGAGTTTTCTCCATGGTTTGCTCTCCATCTCAGCTGTGTGACATTTTTAATCAGCGGTTCTACACTTGATCCCAGCCAGCGCCGTTCACACTGGACACAATTCCTTGCGTAACTGAGGGGCCGCGGGGGCCGTGATCTTTATTCCGGCGCTCTGATTAATTTGCAGAGGCTGAAGGCTGAAGCTGACGATAGGGACAGGGCCGCTGCCGGTTTTCTCTGAAGCTGCACAGCGCTGCCAGGTCTAATCTGGGGATTAGGGCCCTAATCCTAGTGTGCAAGACTCGGAGAGAAAGGGGTCCAAAAGGAGACTCGTTCTCATGAGGGAGCTGTCGGGAATCAGAAGTGGGTTTGAAGTGGACCGTGTGTTCTGTGAACAGTTCCTAAAGACTTATCTACGTTAGCTGCACTGTAAGGGGGTAAAAAGCCATCTTGATCTGACAGTGGATTTAACTGCATGTTAGGATTGATTATAATAGACTAGAATAATATTAGCCTTTTTTGGGGGGCAATTTTTTTTTCAAACCTATTGTTTGTATTGTCCGTATTACCTGTATACGTCAAATGACAGTACAAATAGTGCCTACAGGTACATTTGCATATTTAATGCAGATTTATAAAATAATTCATGAAAATATATATAATTGAAGTATGTTGAATTGAATCAGGGGTGAAATTTGGAATTAACCTGTTTATATAAAGATATAAATATAATTAAATATAATGCAAACTCTCAGTTAGGGACGGGCAACATGGTTATTGTGATCAATTATGCCTCCATAAGCCTTTCTGGGCAGATTATGAATGCATGTTTTCTGTAAATATGCCTAAAAGTGGGCACAATTAGGCATATTTACTGGGATTTAAAGTAGCGCAGTATGTAAACTATGGAATAAATATTATACTTGTACGTTTTATTATTATAGCAGTTTATATAAGGAACTTCAGGTTCTGTTCTGTCTGTCCTAATGTATTAATTGCCAGACACAGGAATATCGTGATGCCTATGGTGCATCGTGAAAATGTCTCCGACCTTCACTTTCCCGGACTCTTGTTTGTGAGGATTATTGGATTGTATTAATTGTAAGTGTGATGTTATTACAAAAAGTCTATTTTGAAATTGTCTTTAATTAGATATCATCAGCCCGCCACTAACAAACACCCTCAAAAAGGACACTCCTGGTATACATCCCGGTATAGGATAATTGTTCCGGTCACATGACCTTTCACTCTTTATGGGCTGTTATCTATTCCGGACTGGGAATAAAACCAGACCCCTTATGGAAATTCTGCGTGTGCGGATGCCTGACACCTGATCAAAGGGATTTAAGGTTATTTTGTTTGATGATGTGAGCGAGCGTAAGAGCCGCTGACGGATCCAGAAGGCTTAACGCCGAGCATGCAGCATCGCCGTTGCCACGGAGACAACCTTGGGACTGGAACCGATTGGCTTTGGCACAATGGAGATCAAGAGAGCGCGTTCCAGTGCGTGACTCACTTCCTTAGCGAGTTGTGGAAGTGCTCTTAAAAGTGCTCCAGACTCATTCCAGTGAGGCTTCTTATACGCTCGGATCGAACTGGAAGGATGTTCTGCCTTTTAGGAGGCAGGACACGGTGGAACGTTACAGCTAACGCTCAGGGTTCTCTGTTCTAACTGAACTCAGATCAGCTGTTTGGCTTCCCGTGTCTTTGTGAACCTCTAAAACACAATATCTAGGGGAAGTTAATTCATAAACATCTGTAGTTTTACAGTGTGGATGAATGTGTGGATGAAATGCGTGCTTCAAGATGTGAGCTACTAGCTATGCTAATGTGCTAAAAAATATTGTTTCCCAAGTGTTGTTGATCACTCAGGACATGATTTATAGAGCTTAGCTTCCTTTAAAATGGAGCTACAACGTTAGCTAACAAAAAGGCTGCTGCTGTGTTTAGGTAAACTAACATACTAAGGTTTATAGCCACAGAAATGCTAATATGCTACAAAAACTAGTTTTCACCAAATATTGTTGATCAATCAAGACAAGATTGGCATTTGAGATTAGCTTCATTTGTTGCTAAATGAACATCAGGCTTGCTAATGTACTAATGTGTATAGATAACAACAATGCTAATATGCTACAATTTCTTTGCCAAATATTGTTGATCAAGCAAGTCATGATTGGTATTTGAGATTAGCTTCGTTTGCAGGTGAGCTATGAAAATAAACATACATGTAAAGTAAGTGTTTTCAATCAGCCAAAAAAATGACTGCTATTTGGAATTAGCTTTATTTACATAAAGCTATGAGGCTAGTAGCTAAAAAAAAGAACACAATTCAGGATGTAGGATTTTTTTTTTTTTGCCAAATGTTGTCAATCAGCTAAGAGATGATTGATACTCGAGGTTAGCTTCATTCACTATGGAGCTAAGAGGCTAGTAGCTAACAACAAGGATTAAAAGGCATTAGCTGCTGTGTTTATCTATGTTAACACACATATTTGTAATCACCATACAGAGTCAGAAACCACACACTGAAGAGGAAAACGCCACACAGTAAGGACTGAGATGTAGATGTAGAGTAATAAGATGAGTTACTCATTAGACCTGTATGAGCTGACAGCTAAAGCAAAATGAGCTACCATGCTATAGTTATAGCTCACTAGTTATTAGCTATTAGCCTCATAGATCCAGTGCTAAAACTTAGCAAACTAGATACTCTCAGCTGAATGACCACGTTTGGGGTTTTAAGGCACATATTCTATAGATTCGATTTTTCATTAAACGGTACTTTTAACAGCCCGGTGGGTGGCGCTGTCCCCTCACAGCCAGAAGGCCCTGGGTTCACATCCCTGGCCGGGCAGCAAGTGGACTGTACAAAGACATGTGGTCGGTCCAGCTGGAGATGCTTAATTTGCCCCCTAGGTGTGTGTGTGTGTGTGTCTGTCTGTCTGTCTGCCCTGTGATGGACTGGCGGCCTATCCTACCTTCCGCCCAGTTAGCACTGGGATAGTCTCCAGCACCCCTCACGTCCCAGAAGGAGAAGCGACTTAGAAGATGAATGAATGGATGTACTTTTATTCATCTCCCTGTATCCTGCGTCTGAGCCGAAGGTCAGCCGTGTGTGTTTAATAGGCCGGTATGTGTAGGTTAGCATGAGGCCATACGCAGGACTGAGTTTCAATGTCACTTTAGCCCACATTGCTGTCCTCCTTGGCCCAACTAGGTCATCCTCTCTCAAATAAGACACACTTCTGGTGCACACTAAATCTACCCATCCACATCTTTCACCATATTTATGCCTCTGTTTCTCTCTCGCTACTTGTTCCGCAACCACATACACGCTCGCCCTCGCTTTCGCACGCCGTGAGCCTGAAATATTCAGTCTGTTTCTCCTTAAAGATTAATATTCAGTAATGCCTGAACACAGACGGCTCAGAGGCTGAGTGTAGCTGCAGACATGGCCTGTATTAAAGTGATAGTTCGGTGAGGAAACTAATTTAGCAGGTTTTCCTCTCTTCACCCCAAATTGCACTGGAGCCACAACGTGTAGAAAACAAATATATGTGAATGTATATCACAAAATAGAGATTCATGTCATTTTTCCATAGGACGTGCGGCTAATGTAGCTAACAACTAATGGAAGGTTATTTGACAAATACGCATGCCTAAATCATCAGCATAGGCTGAAACCGTGTGTAGATGTACCTGGGTAGCTCACTGTAACGTAATGCTTGCAGTGTGCAACTCAGAATGGCAGTATAGAACTCAACACTGCAACTCAGCACTGCAGTATGGAACACGGCACTGCAGTATGGAACATGGCACTGCAGTATGGAACGTGGCGCTGCAGTATGGAACATGGCGCTGCAGTATGGAACATGGCACTGCAGTATGGAAAGTGGCACTGCAGTATGGAAAGTGGCACTGCAGTATGGAACGTGGCACTGCAGTATGGAAAGTGGCACTGCAGTATGGAACGTGGCACTGCAGTATGGAACGTGGCACTGCAGTATGGAACATGGCACTGCAATATGGAACACGGCACTGCAATATGGAACACGGCGCTGCAGTATGGAACATGGCACTGCAATATGGAACACGGCACTGCAATATGGAACATGGCACTGCAGTATGGAACATGGCACTGCAATATGGAACGTGGCACTGCAATATGGAACGGCACTGCAGTATGGAACGCAGCACTGCAATATGGAACACGGCACTGCAGTATGGAACGCGGCACTGCAATATAGAAATCTTCACTGCCATATGGAACTTAGCACTGCTACAAAAAACTCAGCACTGCAGTATAGAACTAGGCACTGCTGTATGGAACTCAACACTGCGGATGGAACTCAACACTGCCATATAGAATTTGGCACTGCAGTGTGGAACATGGCACTACGGTATAAAAATCGGCATTGCCATATGGAACTCAGCACTGCAACACAGAACTCAGCACTGCGGTAGAACTCAGTAAAGCAGTTTGGTACTTGGCACAGTAGTAGGGAACTCGTGTTTTATCACCCCACAGCAAGCACAAATTCACCTACAGGAGTCAGTTTTGCAAGTGAAAGTATCTTGTTATCTTAGCAAATTTTTCAGCACGTGTTAGTAAAAGAAAGACGACCCGTGAGAGTGAAACTCGCTGGGTAAAACTGCCTAAAACAAGTACGAACGTTCAGGAAGACGTAATATACTCTTACAGTGAGAAATATCACATACATTTAAGATGCTTTCACTTGCCAGGGTGTCAGTTTTCAGTGCTACATTATGAGCTCATTCCGGAGCAGGAGAGTCGGTGCTGTAAGCAAAACGCTGCTTTCCATACTGAGGAAAAAGCCATTTGTTTGGCAAATGCAGTGCAGGGAAACACAAACGCTTCCAATAAGCCCAGTAATGCTGTGTTTACTGTATACAGTGTCCAGAGTGTTTGGGGTTAAACAGAGGATCCTGTTTTGGGGGGTTTTGGGCCTGTCTGCTTTTTAGGCGTGTCTACAGCATGCTTCAAATTGACTCATTGTTTTAAGTTTAGTTTCTAAAATTATTTAACATATTCACAGACATTTTCTGGCATTAAGAGATTTTAATAAGGCAGTTTATCTCATTTAATTGGAAGATAATTTTGCACACATGAGCCAAAAGGAATGACAGATTTGGAATAATGTAGTGAAGTAAAAGTCCCCCAGAATGGAAATACAGTACAGATACACCAACACACTACTTACAGCACACTAACACATTACACTTACTGAGTTACTGTACACCGACATGCTACTTACAGTACACTAACACATCACACTTACTGAGTTACCGTACACGACACACTACTTACAGCACACTAACACATTACACTTACTGAGTTACTGTACACCAACACACTACTTACAGTACACTAACACATTACACTTACTGAGTTACTGTACACCAACACACTACTTACAGTACACTAACACATTACACTGATTTGCTCATTAATTTGTGCTCTGTGCTCTCAGTGCAGATGTGCTGTGTGTAGACCTCTCACCGTGTCCCAGCACTAATGACGCGTGTGCAGTAATACACAGGCTCTAACAGGATTACACAGCTCCGTCCAGACTGGACCGAGTCTCAGATCACTTTCATTTAGATAGTGAAACTTCATTCGAACGGTCAGCCTCTGCACAGGTCCACCTTCTGACCCTGTGCTGTGTCCCCGGCCGAGAGAGAGAGGCGAGTTCAGTCGGCCTTGTGCACACCTATTGTCCTCACTCTAACCTGAGCTCGCTCACCTGCTCACCCTCTTCTCTGTAATCTCTTGCTTCCTCTTCTGGCCTGGTGACAGGCCATTAGCAATCCACTGGCCGCTTTATCAGAAACCCCTCTCTTGTGCTTCCATGGAAAGAAGGAATTTGATGTTGACGCATTATTGACAGAATAATTACTCTGTAATGTTCATATAATCCCCACGGTCATTCTGTAATACACTACAGGAAGTGTAGGGGGCGATATTGCTTGCTGTACAGACTGAACTTTTTCAGAAGAAAGGGAGACGTTGAAAAATGGTTAATTGAGGGTGAGACCACCAGGCTGAAATCCTGCAGATGGAGTAGTGTGTGTGTTTGTGTGTCTGTGTGTCTGTGTGTGGAGGCTCAGTGGGCAGCAGGCAGGCCCGGGTGTGGGCACTAGGGTGGCATGCCAAGGAGGGCACAGGCCCAGATGGAGGCGAGGCATAGCAGGCCTGTCTCAGTCCGTCCAGAGAGCAGGGCTAATGGGCTAATAGACTCAATCCCAACAGCTCAATGAGAGAGAGAGAGAGACCTGCTTGCCCAGCGAAGAAAGGTCAGAGAGATGCACTTTACGGCAGATATGCGAACATATCGGAGACAAATAAGCGCAGTGCTGCTGTGTTGCATGCACTGCGCCACCAAGAGTGTTGCTTTGCTTAGGTTAGTCTCTGGGCTGGAACACTGTTCTCTAAAGGATGTCCCCTCAGTTGGTGTTGTATCGATGGTGGTGGAGAATGTGAGCTAATGCATCACTCTGAAGTCTCCCATGGGTGTTCAACTGGAAGGAGATCTGGTGACTGTAAAGGCCGTAGAATATGAATTGCAATATTCAGTGACCCTCATGCCCTGCGGAATGGGGCACATTGAGACCACCCCCATAGAAAGGTTTGATAGCTTGGTATTGTCCCCCATAGTGCAACAGATCCCCCCGGACCCTCTTACTGTAGGGGTCATGGCCTGTACTCTGCTCCTGGTATACGCTGCACATGCACTCTCCCACTTGTGGAGAGCACGGTGGAGGATGACTCATCAGACCGTATCTCTTGTTCTCCACATCTCTGTAGACCAGTGCTGCAGCTCTACTACAGTATCCGTGTGGTTTAGATGGACTGTTCACACTGACACAGTCTGATCACGTCCTGGCAGCATCAGCATCAATTTGTCACTCCTGTTGATTTCGGACTCTTTCTGTTGGTCCGTTCATCATGGAATATCCTTAGAGTGTAGGGAGAAGGAGATGCTGCGGTCCATCTTAACGACGAGGAGCAGTTTGTGAACTGCTGTTGCCTACGCGGGGGAAATAAACCGCTTGCTCTGAGATTTATTTAGCATTTAATTGAATTACAGTGACCTCCGTGATTTCCTGCACACGGAGACGGTCAGCGCTAATATGGGCTTTGATTTAAGAGGTCTTAATGTCAGAGATGCGGAAAGGTTCTTTCTCCCTCTCCCTGTGTGCCTCTTTGTGCTGTCCTCTCTCTCTCTCTCTCTCTCTCTCTCTCTCTCTCTCTCTCTCTCTCTCTCGCCCTGTGTTGTCAGTTGAAGGTATGCAAAGCTTTTTCAGCCCGTGTGACGTCAGCAGGCTGCTGAAGAGAGCAGAGCACTAAAAAGAAAAGGTCTGCAAGAAGCGTGGGAGTGATGACGATATTTCTCTCCCTCTCTCTCCACCTTTCTCTCGCCTCTCTTCTTTCTTTTTTATACGTATCTATGTATATATATTTATGTGTGTGTGTGTGTGTGTGTGTGTGTGTGTGTATTAATAACCCCAGACTCATCCTCATAGACAAACACTAACATTCTCACAAAGCCAACCTAAACACCTAAAACCTAAAAACCTAAAATACCTAAACACCCAAACACTTAAACACTCAAATATCCAAATACCCATCTACTAAACTACCCATATCCTCAAATACCCAAATACTCAACACCTAAATACCCATATACCCAAATATTCATATACTCAAGTACCCATTTTCTCAAATACTGATATAATCAGATACCCAAATACTCAACACCCAAATACCCATCTACTCAGCTACCCAAATACTCAACACCAAAATACCCACATCCTCAAACACTCATATCCTCAACTGTTCATATCCTCAAATACCCATATCCCATATTCCCATAATGTAATAAAAGAGAGAGAAAACCTACATAATAAAATACCCATATACTCCTATAAACCTAAATACCAAAATACTGAACTATATCTGAACACTCAAAAACCTGAATAATCAAATACATAAATCCTCAAACACCAAAACACTCAAATACTCAGTAACTCACATACGCAGTCACACAAAT
The DNA here is from genome assembly GCA_034552555.1 of Semaprochilodus insignis. NCBI lineage: Eukaryota > Metazoa > Chordata > Actinopteri > Characiformes > Prochilodontidae > Semaprochilodus > Semaprochilodus insignis. Next base: position 31,754,488 of record CM067490.1, on the reverse strand, counting down.
ACCCAACTACTTAAATACCCACATACTCAAATACCCAAATACTTACACACACATGCAGGGTTTTGGCTGTTCTAGATGAAACACATCAGAATCCTGTAAAAGCAGTTCAGTATGTTTTATCTGAATCTTGTAACAGACATTATCATATGTGATCTTGTGTGTATCAGTGTTACAGTGAGTCTGTACAGTGAGTAGAGAGTTGCTGACTGCTGTTTTCATTTGTTTCACCAAATTATGTTATCCTGAAATATTTTACGAAATCAATCAATACAGCCTGTATTAGGCTTCCAGTCCAGTCGTGTTAGTGAGGTAAGCTAATGTAGCTATTAGGGCTATTACTGAAACAGTGTGATGTAGTTGCCTGAGCAGGGACTCAAACCCCAGTCTGCTGGGTGGAGGTCAGAGCAGTCACCTGCTGTGCTGTAGGCGTGAGTCTCTGTTTGGGGCAGAACCAAGAGCCCTAACAGCCTGAGACTCCTAATGCTATGATAGCTGTCTCAGTAACATGGTTGGACTGTAACATGGGGCTCAGCTCATTTTTCCGGACTGATGTGTCTGCGTACAGCTCCTCGTCACGTTAGGACTCACTCTGATATAAATCATTCAGAAAAAGGCAGATCGTTTTGAATGATGTCACTGTGTGATGTATGCTGCTTGACATTTCAGCAGCATCGTCCTGCGTCCCTGTGTCCCTGCACACGCCAGGCATGCGGCGCGGCGCAGCGTTGTGTAACATGGCGAATCATTGTGCAGAGGTGCAGCTGCTTTTAACTGGAGCATGAAGGAGCTCTCAGGGGAAGGGCTGTATGTACAGAGGACACACGCTCACGTTCTCCAGTGTGGAGGGATGCAGATCTTCTACAGTCAAGGACAGCTGAAAGTTAATGTGAAGGCTCTAGAGGAGCGCCTCTGTGTCTCCTCCTTACTGCCGCAGCGTTCCTGCCAGGGTGAGCCTCATTCACTCAGAGTGACGTCAGAGAGAGGCTCCCCAACTCACGCTCTCCATCCATCTCACTCTCTCCACATTCTCTCTCTCTCTCTTTCTCTCTCCCTGCACTCTCTCTCGCTCCCCCATTTCATGTCTCTCTCTCTCTTTCTCTCTCTCTTTCTCTCCCTCTCTCTCTCTCTCCCCTATTTTATCTCTTTGTCTCTCTCTCTTTCTCTCTCCCTGCACTCTCTCTGTCCACTCTCTCTCTCTCTTTCTCCCCCTCTCTTTCTCTCTGCCTGCACTCTCTCCCCATTTTATCTTCATCTCTCTCTACTCTCTCTCTCTACTCTCTCTCTTTCTATCTCTCCCTCTCTACCCCTCTCTCTCCACTCTCTCTGTCTTTCTCCCCCTCTCTCTTTCTCTCTCCCTGCACTCTCTCTCTCCCCATTTTATCTTCGTCTCTCTCTACTCTCTCTCTTTCTATCTCTCCCTCTCTCTCCCTCTCTCTCTCTCTCTCTCTCTCTCCCTCCCTCCCTCATCCTCATTCCTTTGCATGTGGCTGACTCGCCCGTTGTTTCCCACTAAACCGACAGCAGTTCCTATTGGCTCAGCTCGAATGTGCTGAAGTTCCTCGACCTATTAGGATTCCCCACCTCAGCAGCGCTCCCCCCACTCCCAGCCCCTCCCCTCTCAGGTAGTGACGAGGGTGTGTGTGTGTGTGTGTGTGTGAGAGGGTGATTTCTATGAATGGAAATGCAGAGGAGGATCCCAGAATGCAACGGCAATTAGCATGTGCTCTTTCCATCTCTCTTTCTTCTCTCTTTCTTCCTCTCTTTCTCCTTCAGGCCACCAGCTCATCCACCCCCTCTCTACTCTCTCCCTCTCTCTCTTTTTCTCTGTTTCATCTTCACGTCTGTTCCCAACAAAGCCTGTTGTGTCCGTCCCCTGGTGCCGTTAGGAGGCTGAAAGAGGACCGTGTGCAGCTCACCGTGTCATAAGCTGCTGATTTGAGGGAAACCATGTTCCTCCTTCTTCTCGGAGCGTGTGGTGATTGTAGTTGGGGTTCTGTTTACTGATAGCTCGGTTATTGTACTGCAGGCTGCAGGTGTACAGATGCAGCGTTATTAATGATAATGAGTCATATTGAGCTCGTTAGTGTTCACAGGTGGGTGAGGATTGTTTTTTCCTCCTCCGAGTCTCCGTGTTTCTCCGTATCTGGAGCAGGCTGTCATTGAGCCGTCCTTGAGACCGAACGCTCCACTTTCCAGTTCACACAGCTGCTGCCCCAGCTTCTTAATCTGTGTGTCTGTGTTTGTTTTCCTACATTTTTAGGACAAACGTCAGAAAAATGATCATTTCTACATATCATTACTCACATACACCAACCGGCCACTTTATTACAGACACCTCCCTGTATCTACACCTACTGCCCGTCTTATCAGCTCCACTGACCATATAGGAGCACTTTGTAGTTCTATAGTTCCAGACAGTGGTCCATCTGTTCTTCAGTGGTCAGGACCCCCACAGGACCACCACAGAGCAGGTATTATGTGGGTGGTGGATCATTCTCAGCACTGCAGTGACACTGGCGTGGTGGTGCTGTGTTGGTGTGTGTTGTGCTGGTGTGAGTGGATCAGACACAGCAGTGCTGCTGGAGTGTTTAAACACTGTGTCCACTCACTGTCCACTCTATTAGACACTCCTACCTTGCTGTACAGTCAGTGATGATAGCTCATCTGCTGCTGCACAGTGCAGTGTTGGTCATCCTCTAGTCCTTCAGTGGTCACAAGACGCTGCCCATGGGACGGCGCCCACGGGACGCTGCCCACAGGACGCTGCCCACAGGACGCTGTTGGCTGGATAGTTCTGGTTGGTGGACGATTGAGGTGTCCAGCAGCACTGCTGTGTCTGATCCAAACCAGCACTAGCAATAGCAGTAGCAATTACGTGCTAAGTGATTAACAAAATGATTAATAAGTTTATTAAAGTATTGTATTATGAGCGAGTGCCATCTTATGGCTTAAAATGCTTCCTCACTGATGACCCTTGACCCCACGAAACAGTTTAATAGAGCTGAAGATACTGTGTCAATGTAATGCAAGAGTCCTGAAAAACACCTGAGACCAAAAACCCTGTGACAAGTTTATTCAAGTTTTTAAACATGAAATACTTACTTAATAATTATTATGAACCTTTTAATATATATGTTATACATATTAGAGCTCACAATAAAAACAAACCTGTGTGTATGTGTAGCTGCTCTACATTCTAACACTGGTGGTCCGTTCTGGCCTGGATGGGGGCGATAGCTGCTGCGTTCCTCCCACCACCCGGTCCATCCCCACGGCAACCCAGCATCACAGCAGCGTCGGCATAGTTACAGCGGACCATCAGTTGTCAGCTTCACGTTGCTACGGGTGCAGGGCAGAGACGAGAGCGGCTCACCTGAAAAGGAGACTAATGATGTCGCGTCATGTGACTCCATGCCAAGCATGGTTTAGCTGGAGAAGGTCTATTACTATTAGTTGTACAGTTCCAGACTGTAGTCCATCTGTTTCTCTGTATACTNCGTCTCTGTCCATTTTTGTCAATTTTTAATTTTATGCATCATTTGATCACATGGGCTGCTGTTTATATTGTGCAACAATTCCATGATGAATGGACCGATAGAAATGGCCCAAAATTGTTTGGAATAAAGTCTGGTTCCATTGACTTATATTAAAACGAGACAAGGTTTTTGCCCTCTCCTGTGAAGTTGCCAATTTGGAGAGACTTGTTTTTCTTTGGACAGTGACGATATATGACCTAAAGAAAGGGCTTCAGAATCGCTTGGTAAAAGTTCTGGCTCACTGACTAAAGCGTCCAAGGTTTTGTTCAGAGTGTGTGGAGGCGTGTTCTCTGTAGAGGATGCAACAACATATTCACAGGTGGTATAAATATCCGGGTTCCGCTTCAGCCAACATCAGCACCAAGGACATGCATGTTTTTGCTGTCCTCAAACTTTTGACTGAGCGGTGTGTAATGTTCAGGTTGATCAGCCTTCAGCCTCTTCCCTGTAACGAAACGTGGCCTCTCTGGCCTACACCGAGGAAATCAGATGACCGCTTGTCCTTGGCGTGTCCGTTCTGTGAGCGATTACAGGGCTGGGTTATTAGCGGGTTTTCACCACGCTGGGTAAAATGTGGACAGCTGACGTTATTAATTCAGCAGAATGTTGGCAGGCCGAGCCGAGCGCTCGCAGACGGAGCCATGATGGCGGTGGCACGCCGACACAGAGCACGCTGGGTTCAGGACATTTTGGTTAAATAGGAGGATAAATAATAAGTTTTCCGGTCTGTAACGAGCGGAATCACACCTCAGCCCGATCACCCTGCTTTGGCAGGTCTGCTGTTTGGTCACTGCTTATTTTACTTTGTGGTTTGGCATCAGGTTAACCCTTTAAAGACCTAGAGAACCCAAACCTGTGGGTTCTCTCTAATGAGGTTAATGTTCCTGCAGGTAACAGTAAAGGTGTACTCAGTAAACCCTTTAACACCGTTCCACTGACCAGTAACTGACCAATAACTGACCCGTATACTCCACCATATTCCTCTCCTCTACATGTAAACTGGGCGGTCCTAATCCTGGGTAACACTCCTGTAAGCATTCCCCTGACCAATCACAAGGCTGATGTCTCTGGCCCCGCCCACACAGAGCAGTTTCACAGTCAGAGAAACTTAGCCCTCATCCCTTCATTCCTTCATCCATCACCAACATTGTTCCTCCATCCCTTCATTCCTTTATCCATCACCAACACTGTTCCTTCATCCCTTCATTCCTTTATCCATCACCAACACTGTTCCTCCATCCCTTCATTCCTTCATCCATCACCAACACTGTTCCTTCATCCCTTCATTCCTTTATCCATCACCAACACTGTTCCTTCATCCCTTCATTCCTTTATCCATCACCAACACTGTTCCTTCACCCCTTCATTCCTTTATCCATCACCAACATCGTTCCTTCACCCCTTCATTCCTTTATCATCACCGACACTGTTCCTTCACTGGTCTAAACGGGGTTAAATGTGTAGTTTAGTTGTTTTGATGGGATGTTTTGATGTTTGAATCCTGCTGTAGATGATGACTATCAGTGCTGCAGCTCAGGGCTGAGTGCTGTTTTATATTCTGCTGGGATCCCCTGTCTACTCCGCCGGAACGCCGGTTGCCAACATGGCCATCAGTTCTTATGTAACACTGTAAAGATCCCGCTAGAGCTGAAAGTGGAGTGTCAGGCCATGATTTCATAATATGTACTGTAATCGCGGCTATTTTCAGCAAAGCCACAAGTACCCAGCACTTATCTAAGCGGCGAGCGGTGCTGAGTGTGGATGAGGTGAGCACAGAGAGAGCCTCTCCTGAGTGTCCAGGCCTGCACAGCACGGCTAAAGGATCCAACCTACAGCACTGTGAGACCTGGAATGTACTTCATGCAGGTCACTGAAGTTCACTACGACTCAAAGTGCTGTGTGCTCATCAGCACCATCATTATATGATTGTTCATTATGTACAGTCTAATACTGATACTAAGGCAGTATTTTATATTTATTAGGAATTTATTATCATATTTATATTGCTGTATATCATACTGTATATATGGAATATATGTACACTATTATATATGGTTGTATATTTATATACATACATAATATATATTCATAAGTATTATACTATATATTGTTGTACTGTATATATTATTGTGTTATATAATATTGTATAATACTGTGTATATTGTGTATATGTACAATATATATATATAATATATATAATACAGACTGCTACTGTATTGATTAGCCTTAATTGTAGCTAAAGTTAGCATTAATAGCAGCCATTAAGTTAGCCAATGAGCTAGCACCATGCTAAGTAACTATGCTATTCTTGTGGTTTCACTTTTTATAGCAATATTCTGATGTTAATTTGATGACGACTAATTCATGTCATCATAATCTACATTTTTCAGCCTTCTTTGCCAGTGAGCGCATTATGTTTGCTACTATTAGCTAACGTTGGCTAGCGCTGTATATTTTAGCATTAAATGTTTGTTGCTGAACAATTAGAGCTTTTAAAATGAGTGAGGACTGTTTCTCTGAGGGGATGTGGTGAAATGTAGAATCTGTTCTTGTACTTGTAATGGTGCTGTTTTAGCCTCTGCTATGAGAACTGCTGGAGAACAGCTGTAAGATACGTGACTGATCATTCATCAGTGGTGGATGAAGTACACAAACCATGTACCTGAGTTAAAGTAGAGATACCCAGGGTAAAATCCTCCTCCAGTGTCAGTAAAAGCTCCTCCCTTCACACCTCCACTGGAGTAACAGTACTAAAGTATTTACCTTCAAATGTACTTAAGTATGGAGAGTAACAGCAGCATGATTTATTATGGCTCTAATGTCCTATTATCATTTCTGGAACAGGACTCTTAATCAGCTCAGTGTAGGTGAAGAGACTCTAGTGTCTCTCAGTCCACCAGTCTTTAATAGAAGCTCATTAATTAGTCTGACACTGACGTCTATTCAAATGATCATCAGAGAACAAGTAAAGTTTCAGTTTAAGATTTATTTGTAACTTAATTACAAGTTTAATAAGAACTTGCTTTAAACAGGATCACTAATGAGTTTTCCTTTACTGTACTGCGTCTGTTTGTCTCAGTTCATAAACATAAACCAGCCAAAACACATTTACCATAAAAGGAAACAGTGTTTGCATGCAGAGATAGACGCTCGCCAGTCACATGTGCATCTGTATATGTTTCTATATTGTGGCCTATTTACCCACAAAGTCAGGAACAGTCTGTTCACTGCTGCTTTGTTGTGTGATAGGATGCCACCTGTGCAAAAAGTCCAGTCGTGAAATTTGCTCACTACTAAATATTCCACAGTCATCTGTCAGTGGGATTATAACAAAGTGGAAGTGATTGGGAACGACAGCAACTCAGCCACAAAGTGGTAGACCACGTACAATGCCAGAGCGGGGTCAGCGGATGCTGAGGCACATAGTGCGCAGAGGTCGCCAACTTTCTGCAGAGTCTATCACTACAGACCTCCAAACTTCATGTGGCCTTCAGATTAGCTCAAGAACAGTGTGTAGAGAGCTTCATGGAATGGGTTTCCATGGCCGAGCAGCTGCATCCAAGCCAGCTGCATCCAATGCGTGTGAAGGCAGATGAGTGAAGTCTTGGGCAATATAGTGTATTTACTAGGTGTCATCAAATGGGTGTGCAAAGGGACATTACGTTTAAAGGCCTAATGGCTAATGGAACAAATGACCTCAATGACCTGTTTGATTTGGCTCTTTTAGGGAAAGTACACTCCGTCCTGAGGCAGAAGACAAAACTCAATGTAAAGAGGGTGATGGGTATGTGCCAAAATGACCTTCACCCTTTTCATGGCTCTAACTTCATAAAGATGGCTGATAAAGATCATTCGAGCTGGTGCCAGTGGTCTCTCTAGTCTAGTTGTGTTCACTCGACTGAGGTTGCCAAACCAGCAGATCACTGCAAAGGTTAAAACTGACTCAATAAGAGACGAATAAAACATTCTCACAAGCGATCCATCAATACTAACATCCCTCCGGATCCAGAACTCTCTATTCCGAAGATGATTTTCATTGCTAAAACATTTACAGAGTGTTTAATATTTGAAGTGAGGGATTTTGTTCTCTATGCATAAATAATATGTACATGCCAGAATTATTAGAACTGCTGACTGTGCAGGAAAAGTGCTGGTCGTTTTCTCTTCCGGTGCGTCGTGCGTGTGTTCTTTCACAGATTATAGCTGTAACAGTGCAGCTCTGCGCTCTCTCCTCGGATGGCCCGGGATGCCTCCTGAAATGCCTGAACTGTCCTGCTCAGCAGACGTATAACTCTTGCTTTGTATGTGTCTTTCTCTCTTACAGTAACTGCCCGTTCACGCTGGCCGCCGCTCTGGCCCGAGGCACGGCTGACAGCATGCTGCAGAGTGACCTCTCCGTGTATTACCTCAACAAAAACGTTGAGGACGGCACAGAAACATTTCCCCGTGAGTAGATTATATGACTCTTCATTAATCCACTGTTTAAGCCACATTCCCGGTTCTAACAGTCCACATGGTCCCGTGTTTTTGCTTCACCGACGCTTGAACTTAGAACAGCCAGTCACAGACACTGAACACCTGGTGCAGGTGCGCGTTCAGCCAGGTAAACAATGATTAAAGTGATAAATTGGCGAGAAATGACATTTCCCTGATTTTCAGGTTTGTACCAAATCGATCAGTCAGTGTTTGGTGTCTGAGGTTTGCTTCTTTTGGTTTAGCACTGGAGCTACAAGGCTAATGTAGCTAACAGGTAATGGAAGCTTATTAGCATGGTGCTAGGGCTTATCCTGGAAACACCCATCAGAAAATGGTCCAGTCAGGTTCAAGCTAAACTGAAGGCCCCACACATTAGATTACACATGGTGGTTTACAGCCCCGTTTAAAAAAGTTGTTATAAATGATGTTATAAATAATAACAGAATACAGCGTGCAATTCATTAAACCCTATATGTAATTAAACACATACACAGACCAAATATCAAAGCATGCTGATAAAAATCAGATTTGAACTGCATCAAATTCATGCTGGTCCAAGGTGGTTTAGGCTGATTAGTGCTGGTCTGGTGCTAGTTTTGCTGGTCAACCAGTATGTTCTTGCTGATTGACCAGCAAAGTCTTGCTAGTGAAGCTGATTGACCAAAACCTTGCTGGTTAAGCTGGTCGACCAGTACAGTCTTGCTGGTTTAGTCAGTCAACCAGCATGGTCATGCACAAAACCTTGCTGGTTAAGCTGGTCGACCAGTACAGTCTTGCTGGTTTAGTCGGTCAACCAGAGAATTTGTACTGTAATATACACACCCATTTTGTTTACTTTTGCATTAGCTTAGTGCTAACTTACTACTATAAATCACATAGGTGCGCTAACAGAAATTAGCATTATCGTAAAGATGGGTTTTCTCATATTTTTTGAGCAAGTTATGACGTTTACAAGGCCTAGCTCTAACAGTCACAGCTAGCCACTGTAAGGAACTCACTCGCGCATGTTCAGCAGGTCATTTCCTTGGAGAAACTACTTCTACAGAGTTCATGCTGATGCCGTGTTGTTCACATCACCCGCTCTCACAGCGTCTGGCTTTTATTTGCATTATGTAAACTGAAAGTTCGTCTTCGTTAAAGCAGCTCGCCTGGCTGTTCGGTCGCTGTAGTATCAGAGTGTCTTTGAAAGCACTGCTTTCGTCTGACATTACGTTTGACATTCCTGTTCATTTCCGACGGCACTCGTGACCCCAAAAGACGACGGTGCTGATTTAAAGTCCTAGAAAGGCTGAGGCGGGGAGAGAATCTGTTCGGAAGTTTTGCAGGCATGCAGAGATCAGCCTAGCGTTTGCGGCGAATGTAGGCCATCCTGCACAATTTAAACTCTCTCCTATTCGACTGCGAATTCAGGTCACTTACTAACTTCACTCTGGCCTGAATTGCTTTCTTAGCTTTCTATATTCGAATAGAAATGGCAAAGGAATTGGGAGTGGGAACGATTGTGAAGGAAGAGTTAGCGGCTGGCTTCGGCCTTTAGCTTCTTGCCCGTTACAGATGCGATTGAAGGTTTGTTATTGGAGAGTGTTTAATATCGCGTCCCATCAGTTTTGGCTCTGTTTGCTCTCTCCGCTGCGGATCGACTGCTCTGGTGTTTGTACTGGGAGACGGTTCAGCCGGGTTGTGTGGATAGACGACAGAGTAAACCACTACACTGATATCACCATCACTAGAGCGCATAGTGCTGATGTAATTCAGTTTAGAGTTGGGGCTGGGTATCTAGAACAACTGTCAGTCCTGAAATATCAATAAGCTCCTGGACAAAAGGTGCTGTTAATTGGTATGCAGGTGTTTGGTGTTAGACTAGATCAGCAGGATCAGCAGCGTCACTCTGTGCTCCACAGTCAGGTCTGAAGTGGTGGTCACTCTACTGAATATATTGATAATGCAGGTAAATGCAGTTTATCACATATATTATCAAACGTGTCATATACACTGTTCCAGACATTCACATAATTTCCACATATGCTTGAACATTAGAGATTAAAGGATATAAAAAGATGCTAAACTTCAGCCTTCTAATTTCTGGTATTCACCAGAAGGTCAACAAACAACAATTGAGATTATTAAAAAGAATAATTAATTATTTGGATTATGTATCGCTCTATTACCAAATCACTCTTATGTTGCTATCAGCTTTTAAATTTAGCTTGAGGTTGTTTTATGCATATCGTCGCTGTCCAGTGAAAAACATGTTTCTCCATTTCTGGTGATTTTTACTTTTCTGCATCATTTGAATACAGCAGGTGCTGTTTACACTGTGTGAAAATTTAATTATGAATAGACCAACAGAAACGGCCCAAAACCGCTTGGAGAAAAGTCTGGTTCCATTGACTTACTTTAAAATTACACTAGGTTTTTGCCCTCTCTTGAAAAGCTGACATTTTGGAGGAACTTGTTTTTCTTTGGACAGTGACAATCTGTTAACTAACAATGAAGATAAAAAGATTAATACCTCATTTAAATATTCACTCTTCTAACAAACGTTCCTGCAAATACATGAGATAAATAGAACTTAGCAACTAAGAATCTAAGTTTTAAACTTAGCTTTAAATAAAACGAAGAATCGAAGTTTTAAACTTAGCTTTAAATAAAACGAAGAATTGAAGTTTTAAACAAAATTTTCAATAAAACTAAGAATCTAAGTTTTAAACTACGTTTTCAATAAAAATAAGAATCTAAGTTTTAAACTTAGCTTTAAATAAAACTAAGAGTCTAAGTTTTAAACTAAATTTTAAATAAAACTAAGAATCTAAGTTTTATTCTAGGTTTTAAATAAAACTGAGAATCTTAGCTTTAAGCTAAGCTTTAAATAAAATTAAGTTTATGTAAGTTTAATTTTAAGAATTTAAGTTTAATTTTAAATGGTGTGCTGCAACTAAATTCTACAATCACAGAAGCACACATGATGATGATAAATTAGTTGCCGACAAAATTTTTAGTTGATTTTAGTAAACTCAGTCGATTAAACATTGAATCACTAATCACCAGCTTCTTGTTCAATTTTTCCTCTCCACCTTAAATTTAAGGTGTAACATAAAAATTGGAAAAAGGAGGAACAGGAAAATTGGTAGGAAGCGACTTCAGCCTTGTGTAGTGGTACAGATAACTTAGGGGTCACTAAGGACTGAGGGACAGAGAGATGGAAGGATGTAGAGATGGCCCGGGTGGAGGGATGGAGTCATGGATTAATGGAAGGAGGAATGGAGAAACAGAGATGACTGGATGTTGGCACGGAGAGATGGAAAGATGGCTGTATAGATAGAGGGAATGATGGATTGATGGAGGGATGGAGGAGGGCAGAGAGACGTCTGGCTCGGGGCAGAAGCACCACTCACTCACTCACTGTGCAGCAGTGCGGCTCAGAGACGACAGATTAAATTTGGATCGTGCCCACAGAGACCAGCGGGGGTGGGGGGTGGCTTTAAAGGAGAAGCGCACTGACCACATCAACAATAAACAAGAACCAGCTCTGATGTACTGACCTGATCAGAACCTAAAAAGCAGTTCCAGACTCGGCCCACAAATGTGTTCAATGGTAGCTATTGAGGTAGGACAAGATGGTAAAAATCCACAATACCTACATTTAGAGCTTAGAGTTATACACTCGACCTAATGAGAAACTGTAGAACAGACTCAGTTTATACCACAGTACCTACATTTAGAGCTTAGAGTTATACACTCAACCTAACGAGGAACTGTAGAACAGACTCAGTTTATACCACAGTACCTACATTTAGAGCTTAGAGTTATACACTCGACCTAACGAGGAACTGTAGAACAGACTCAGTTTATACCACAATACCTACATTTAGAGCTTAGAGTTATACACTCAACCTAACGAGAAACTGCAGAACAGACTCAGTTTATACAACAGTACCTACATTTAGAGCTTAGAGTTATACATTCATACAGTGTCTTAGCCAATAAGATTGGAGTGTTTTCTGTAAAGTAGTTATGAGAGTTTAGGGTGTGAGGGGTTACTTGAGGGCTGTGAGAGTGCAGGGCAGTGTAGAGGACACAGGTGAGTGAGTGAATGAGTCTGTTGTTTCTGAGGAGAGGTGTAAGAGATGCAGAGAGCAGAAGGAGAGAAGAAGGAGAAGAGAATGTCAGTTTCAGCCTCAGGAGACTGCAGAAAGAGGAACATCTACAACCACTCTCTCTCTCTCTCTCTCTCTCTCTCTCTTTCTCTCTCTCTCTCTCTCCATGTCTCTCTATATTCTCTCTCTATTTCTTTCTTTATCTCACTCCTTTCATCTATCTGTATATTTGTCTGTCTGTCTGTCTTTCTGCCCGTCTGTCTCTGTCTGTCTGTCTGTCTGCCTGCCTGCCTGTCTGTCTGTGTGTGTAGATGTTTTGTGATTGTGTCTGTCTGTCTGCCTGCCTGTCTAACCGTCCGTCTGTCTGTCTATCTGTTTGTCTGTCTGTCTATCCGTCTGTCT
>CM067490.1:31716178-31737237 GCA_034552555.1 Semaprochilodus insignis | reverse complement strand
CTAAACAGCAGCCAGAGGTTCAGTGTTAGCTGCTGTAACCCGTGTTGATGATGGTGTTGATGTTGCAGGGCGTTACACTGGGTCACTATTCAGATGCTGTGTGTTCCTGTGGATGAAGAAATCCCAGAAGTGGCCGACAGTGTAGTGAAGGCCATTACAGGTAACTCAGAGAGCTCACCTGCTCTTTAATCCTTACAGGTGAGTTAATTAAGCCTACTGCTGGTCTGCACAGCTTTCTGAAGGGAGATTCTCTACCGACAGTCCGGTACTGGGTTTAAGCAGGTCTAGATTTGTCATTTTGCTGTATTATTTGAATGTAATAATGCAGTATAATAATTTGTTACATAGTTACAGACTGAATATATATATATATATAGATTAATGAGGAGGTTATCTGTTTTCCTCCATCACAGATATCATTGAGATGGACTCTAAACGTGTGCCCAGAGATAAGCTAGCCTGCATCACCAGCTGCAGCAAACACATCTTCAACGCTATTAAAGTGACTAAGAAGGAGCCGGCCTCGGCCGACGATTTCCTGCCCACGCTCATCTACATCGTTCTGAAGGCCAACCCTCCCCGACTGCAGTCCAACATCCAGTACATCACACGCTTCTGCAACCCCAGCCGCCTGATGACCGGCGAGGACGGCTATTTCTTCACCAACCTGGTGAGAGACGCTATTGTTTACCGTCCGCTACAGATGCTGGGGTGTCCAATCTTCTCTGCAAAGGACCGGAGTGACTGCAGGTTTCCGTTCCAAGCAAGCGGGAGCTCAAACGATTCCACGCGTTCAGTCAGTTTAATTAACTTTGCTGGGATGAAAACGTGCAGCCACGCCGGCCCTGCTGTACTCACTCTCTGTGTAACCAAAATTCCATTAGTCACCTTAAATGTCCCCCCAGACACCACCTCCTCCCCCTCACATGCAGTCAGTCAGCTATGACATATTTGGGCCCAATCCCATTTCACCACTCGCCCCTAACCCTTTGCCCTACCCCTCCGTTTTGCGTGTTCACGTGTAGGTGTAGGGTTGTCCCGACTGTTGTTGAGATGGAGGGATAGGGCGGAGTGTTGGGGCTACATGGCCCTTTAAACGGAGATGTTTCAGAGACACACTCCAAACAGAGTTTTATGAGAAAATTCCCAGAATGCCCTGCGAATCATCGGTGAGATGGCTGCACAAGCGACCAAAGAGACCCATAAATATGAGTATTTTCTCTGTTATAAAGCCGCTGTACTGTAAGATCACCACTGTAAAAGAGTTTTATGGTCATTTTCTTCATAACACGCGTAAAGATCACTAGTAATACAGTGATGTCTCGGCGCTACCTAGCGAAATTTCTAAGGGTGATGGTGGTGGTGGTGGTGGTGGTAATGGTAGTTGGTGGGATGATAAATGGTGCATTTATCTGGTACCTGAGGTTGCTGCACCATTTAAGGTGTNTATTTAAGCAGTGAGGAGCTGAACTTCACCCTCCTCTGCTGTCACTGCAGACTGGCAGGGTCGTCTACAGCAGCCTGTTAATGAAGTCATGTCGTTTTTTTGTTGTATTCGAATGTTCTGGGTTTTTCACCTCAGTGACTCCAAGAAATAGATGATGTATCCGGTTCTTGAAGGGTTGTCCCATTTCATAGGGGGAAGATTTCAGCCACTACCCCTTATAACTCAGTTTCAAGGGGGAGGGTTACACTCAAAAACAAAGGTAGGGGTAAAAATAAGAAATGGGATTGGGCCTTGGTGTTTGAAGTGGCTCATATTGGAGATCAGGAGTGGTGATGCCGCGACCAATTAGTGACTGTATAGGTGACGTTTTTCCCGATAGTGCCATCACCGCTGCTCATCATCAGTATCATTCCATAATATCAGCCAGCAGATAAACTAATTCCCTTCCTCTTCTCCTTTTCTCTTCCGTCTGTGTCCGCAGTGCTGTGCCGTGGCCTTTATTGAAAAGCTGGACGCTCAGTCTCTGAACCTGAGCCCGGAGGATTTCGAGCGCTACATGTCCGGCCAGGTCTCTCCGCGGAGACAAGACGATCTGGGCACCTTGACGCACTCCACCCCCGACGTCAACCCGGTCATCAGCCAGATACACCGCACCCTGGACCTGCTGACGTGTCTGGAGAAGCGGCAGCAGCAGGTTCTGGACGGAGCCGTCACCATGCAGTCCGAGCTGAGCGAGTGGCAGGACAACGTGGCTCGGGAAGTCCAGGAAATCCTGGAGAAATACCCGCTGGAAATCAAACCTCGCACGTCAGCCATAGACGCTGAAAACGTAGAAAACGACCGGCTGCCACCTCCACTCCAACCTCAAGTGTTTGCTGGTTAGCTTGAGGTGCCTTTAGAACGGATTAGCTTTAGCTGTTAGCATTGGCATGGCTCACTGTTCTGATTTTGGAGGATTTGGAGAGTCGTGGAAGTTGATTGCAGTCAGTTGTGCCACTTCCATTTAGATGGATTAAGAGGACTTGTGTATGTTTATTGTCCCTCTAAGCTCTTGCACTTTGTTTTTGGTGATCGCTAAGCTACGTTTATGTGATGAAACCCAATAGCACTGCAGTCGCACGCATGCTGCAGCTACAGGCGTGCAGAGTCCCTGCAGAGCTAAAGAGGTTTCCACCTGGTCTTACATAATGCTAACTAATCCACAACCCAGCACTAACGTTACTGGTGTTAAACAGCAGATTAGGACGTTTCAGACTAGCCTGATTTGTGTCCTGTGTGTCCACACTTGAACTAAACTACGCTGAATTTACCTTATTGTGCTTCATTTCCACATTAAGCTGCTCAACACCACACTGAGAAACACCAAAGAACGTGTTCAGGTTGGTTTATGGTGTTGTATAGCTACAGCTCAGACAAACCTCAGATTAAAATACCAGCTCGAACTTTTATTTACACTCAGATTTGCATTTTCTGATGTTTCGTAAGAAGACTCAGTTCCAGGGACCAAAAGACTCAAGTTAACCCTTTAAATTCTCTGGCTCATTATACCGTAATGCTGCATGTACACTGGTCCAGAGTAGCAACACACCACAACAGATCCCTTTCATTTTCAGTGGGAGTGTCATGTAGCTGTGAGGCACATAATCAAACCGGTGTATTGATTTGTTTGGACCTAAGAATGCTCAGCTAACCTGAAATGTTAGCTGATGCTAATTTATCTGGACATCCTGAAACGTCTATCCAATCAGAGGGCATAGCTTTATAAAGACCGGCTGCTGAGCTGGAATAACCCAGAACAATGAAAAACAGAAGAGAATTTTGGATGCCAGTGACACGTACTAACGCTTTCACACAATGTGTAGCAGTCAGTTTCCCCTGCTGCCGAACGTGGGCTGCATTTCCAAGAAGTCTTCGGACTGCAACAGCCTCGGATTGTCAAGGCGGCCTAGGAATGTAGCCTAGCTTGGAATGCAGCTCACTACTGCTTCTGGAAGGTCCTCTAAAAGCGCAGAAGAACGGCAGCAAAAGCCCACATATCATCACTAATGATGTATACTGCGTTGGGTTTATGGTTATTCAAAAATATCAAAGCATTAAGTATGTAAATACTGATGTAGCAGCTGTGTTTAACAGTTAACGCCCTCATAACAGACCCGTTGAAGATGTGGGGGGCATTTACGTCCATCACTGGACTAGTGTATATGTGTAAATCTAGCGTATGATCCAGGCGTATTGCGCAGGAACTGTTTCTGAGCTATAGAAAGTGAGGAGCGGAAACTTCCTGGTCAATTAATAATAAAATAATAATAATAATAATAATAATAATAATAGTGATAAAACTATAGTTTTTAGCTATGTGGTTTAATAGGTTTGACAATTTAGTGTGAAATTAATTAGATATGTACTCGGAAAACATACAGACCAAAGGAACATTCCTGATACGGATATTAATGAGCTATTTTAAAATACTAAATGTAATATGTTTTATTAATGTGGAAATCATGGACATGTGTAAATCAGGTAAATTCAGCTTTTCCACTGATATTTCAGGATTTCTCCAGAGTGGAGTGTTTGAGGTGTAAATAGAGTGATCCAGAGTGAGTTTGGTGTGAGATGTTCTTTGTGTTCAGATGTTCTTTACGGTGGTGGTGATGGGAACCAGGGTTCTCCATGTCTACAACACACATATATAGACATTTTATTGACTATCTAGAACCACCCCTGAACCTACACGTGTCTTCTGAGTGTTTATATGGAATGTTGATGATGGGAAAATCTGGAAAACCTGGAAATAATAAGTTATCTTTGGGGGACTATTTGACCTCACAGCGCCCTGCGGCATGTATCCCTCCACCATGAATGGAGTTTAAGGCTGAAATCTTCTCCAAACTATCATAAACAGCGTCTCAGACATCAGACAGCGTATTCATAACCATCTCATGTAGGAACTTTCTGTGAGGGAGCTTTTAGAGGGGGTCGTCTGGTTACCTTCACCACCACTGTGAACAGTTCCCAAGCAAACCACTCTGAATGACTCTGTTTACGTCTGTTTCATTATGCAGAAATTTTTGAGAAGTTCGGTGGAGTTCCCCTTTAAACATGCGTGTTATGCTGCTGTGGAATGATGTTCTGAGGAAAAGCTGTCCTCAGACTACTGTTAAGGGATTTTGTGTCCTTTATAAAAGCTTGAAATCAAATGTAAAATATTGATTTGTTGATGTTGTGTTGCTTCAGGTATACGTGCGGTACCTTGTGTTTGGGAAACTATGAATTATTTTATTCTGTGTAGTGCCACTGTCTAAACATAAACACTAGTTACAGATTGTACACTGTATGTTCAGATTAGCTGTGCTGTTACAGTAACTACAGGAATATAAACACTCTTCTTTTAATCCAGTGTGCTTTTCTTCCAGCTTTGAGCATCTTGACTGCAGTTTAAAGGGCCCATATGTCACTACCTAAACTCCACTTACAACATTTGTGTGGGTTACGTAGCATAACTGGTCATAATTCAGTTCTGCATGACGAGTTCTCAGATCTACAGATATGTCCGGTCATACTGTAAAGTAATTCAGGGTGAACTGGTCTGCTACAGTGCCCCCCTGAGGCAGACCGGGGCTCTAGACTATCAGAATACAGAATACTAACAGTAGCAGTTCACTGATTGTAGGCGATACAGCTAAACACCTGTCCTTCACCTGAATCTGTATTTGAACCCAGAACTGAAATTTTGAGTCACTCAGGGGGTCCCGGACCCCCTCGGCCACACCCAGGGCCCCCTGTATTTTCACATACTGCTTTTTTTCTGTATGAAATTGAACACACTCGTTGACAAATACTTCCATGCATTCTCTCACGTTAGTATGGATTACAGCAGTACGTCCACTAGAGGGCAGCCTGGGGTCGGCAGACATGGTGCGAAGTGACATCATACAGTTTAGATGTTTACGTTTCTGAACCTGAAACACTCCTCCAGTGCGAGTGGGCGTGGCTAAACATCTGTAGGCTGAGTAGGCGAGTATGTATGACTGAAACCTGATTGCATCACAAAAACAGAACAGGCTCTTTCTACAGCTTCTGTAAATGGCGTGTGTGGACTGTGTGGAATGTGTGACGTGAACAGGTTCTGAAACTTGCGTCAAATGTTGGGGGAATTCCATGATATGGGCCCTTTTAAACTCCAGCTTTAATACTACTCCAGTCAGGAAGTGGGCGGGTGCTCTGTAATGTCTAGTATACTGTTCTTAATCAATATTGTGAAATTGGCAATTTTAATATAGACTCATCTGCATATTGTAGAGTATATAAATGTTACAAAGACCAGTATCATGATAACGATGAACAAAGCAGTGCTTTATTTTATTTATTATTACTTTCTTTATTGTTTAAAAAGCCAACACCTGTCTGGAGTGTTAAAGGGCCCATGTCCTACATTTCACTTGATGTTATTTTTCTACTTCTGAGGTCAGTTTATGACATTTAGGTGGATTTATGTACCAAAAACAGTCATCATTATTTTTACACCACCTTTCTTTAGCCCTTGAAATGAAACTGTGGTGAAAGTTACTGTGCCTTTAATACGGATATGTAACGGAGCTCTGCTCTGATTGGCTGTCCTTATTTGTCTGGGCTAAAGCGCTCCTTATAACTTCAGTGTGACTAAGTGGAGCTAAACTGCTGTAGGCTGAATGGGTGGGGCTAAACTGCTGTAGGCTGAATGGGTGGGGCTAAACTGCTGTAGGTTGGATGGGTGGGGCTAAACTGCTATGGGCGGAGAGATGGGTGGGGCTAAACTACTGTGGGCTGGAATTATGGGTGGAGCTAAACTGCTGAAGGCTGAATGGGTGGAGCTAAACTGCTGTAGGCTGGAATGATGGGGGGACTAAACTTCTGTAGGCTGAATGGGTGGAGCTGAGCTGTTGTAGGCTGAATGAGTGGAGCTAAACTGCTGTAGGCTGAATAGATGGGGTTAAACTGCTGTTGGCTGAATGGGTGGGGCTAAACTGCTATAGGCTGAATGGATGAAGCTGAACTGGCGTAGGCTGAATGGGTGGAGCTAAACTGCTGTAGGCTGAACCTATGTAAATATATTGGTGTTTGTGACATCACAACAGCGTTTAATTCAAACGAGCTGTTTTTCCATCATTAGGCCGTATGTATCATGGAGTTGATGGTTCACTTTAAAGCTTTTAGCAGTGAGTACATGTGACATCAGAGCCTTTTTTTTCAGGCGTGTTTGTTTTTCCATGATATGGGCCCTTTAATGAGGTTGTGTTGTGTTGTAGCTTTGTGTTGGGTAACAGGTGTATGGTTTTACACCCCTCTCACTGGTAACCAGGTACACAGACACTATAATCATGTAATTATTGGCTGGAATCTTACAAATGTGATGATTTGTGTGTGTTTAGTTTGACTTGTAGAGTAACAGTCACTGACCGGAGAAGCGCTGTCGTGCTTTCTGTGAACGTCTTTTTAATCAACACTCAATAAAACCTTTAATAAACCGTTCTCCTGAGTTCTGACTTTAATATCTGATAGAAACATGTACACTCATCATCAACACGACAGCTCCACCCAGAAAGAATCAACTAACAGGAATGAGACTTGGTGGGTAGGTTTGATATCATGAGACATGCTAATGATTCAAATTTCACGTTCAGCCACGCATGTGACGTGAGCAAGGACGGGCCTTATCTCTGTACCTGACTGACCCAACAGCCACGACTACGAACATTCAGTGAGCAGTGATGTCCTCCACGAGTCATCCTGTTAGTGCAGCACCATTGGCAGACGGCTGCACCACGCAGGACTACATGCACGCAGACCGTTATGACGACTGTCCTTAATACCACGTCAGCGTCACCAAAGACTGCAATGGTGTCGTGCCAGACTGTCATGGAGTGACTCAGAATGGCAGCGGATCATCTTCAGTGACGAGACCCGCTTTTGTCTTGGTGGAGACGACCAGCGAATCCGTGTGTGGAGGCACCGTGGTCAGCGCCAAGATGAACGGTTTGTTGTCACGCATCACTCTTCCAGGAGGCCTGGTGTCACTCCACCTCCACCCCTACCGCACCATCTGCAGGAACCGTGTGAGAATATTCAAGCTGCATGGGATGGATTATCACAGGACACCATTAGGAACCTCTACAACTCCATGATGAGACGTCTGGCATGTTGGGTTAGCAAACACGGTGGCCCGACTCCATACTGAGAGACACTACTTCTGTATGTGAAACTCAATAAATATTGATCATATCAGTTTAAATTTATCATCATTTATTGTTCCTGGTGACCTTTATCTTCCTTCCCAACAGCACTGCAGTCCCACACCTCCTTCTGGGTACAGCTGTTCTTTAGATGATGAGTGTATATAGGTGCCTACAGTGCCGGTAAGAAAACACAGGCCAGCACTGACACCTAGAGGCTGATTTGTGGAACAGCTCTTATACCTGTGGTGCCATCCTCACTGCCGGAAGTATAACTTATAAGAGCGTGAGGCCTTTTAATGCATTAATGAAAGAATAAATGAATTAATTTATCAACTCCATCATTCATATGCTAAGGTACTGTTCTAATGAGTCTTATGAATATGTAAATATGAACATATAAGCAAACCACACGTCTCTCTCTGTTTGATCTGGAATATTTTGTCTTGTTGGCTGTAGCCTGGATGGGACTCTTAAACTGTGCATGCTCATCTGGGATTTTCCAAAATGGCCCATTTAACAAAATCCCCACGTTCCTCCGAACTCCTGCCGAAGCACCTCCAGCGTCTCCAGGCTCTCTCAGTTTAGAATATGGGTCACTCTCTCTCCGGAGAGCAGCCTGCCTAAAAAGCCTCTTATCTCTCCCTCTCACACTTTTCCATTTCTTGTTTGCTGGGAATTGTTTTTCAGTATGCTGTATCTCCGTCTATCACACTAACAGATAAGTCCGTCTACAGCGCTGCACCTGCTGTTATCCGGGCTACTTCCAGAGACGTATTCCGTGTTTCAGACAAAATGATTAGTACTGGGAAGCTGGATTTCAAGTTACTATTAAATGATAATATTCCAGTTTTAGACAATGTATTTGGTATTAAATGGGAGCATTGTACTTTTTTGGATTAAGTAACACATGCTGATGGGAAATATTCTATATTTTGGATGCACTGTTACTATTAAACAGAATTATTACAACTTTACTGACAAAGTAATTATTATTGATTAGACGTATTCCAATTTCTGGACAACATTTACTATGAAATGAGAACATTTGAGTTATTGAACAAAATATGGGAATATTGTGGGAATGGGAATATTCTACTTTTTGGGCACGACGATGACTACTGGTTACAAATATTCCCCATTTTGTATACAGTATTCCCTAATAAATGAGAATATTCAAATTTTTGGAAATATTCAGAATTTCATGATAATACACCCTTTTTTTTGGGACAGTGTTCACCACTGTTAAATGGAATTATTATAGCATGTTGGACATGATAACAACTACTGATTGGGAATATTCCAAATTTCTGGACACACTATTCACTATTAAATGATAATACTTGCTATTTGTGTGCACAGTATTCACTTTTAAATTAGAATATTCCAGTTTTTGGGCAACATATTTGATATTAAACTGGAACATCATACTTTTTTGGATTAAATAATACATGCTGGAAATATTCCATATTTTTGGATGCACTGTTTACTTTTGAATGGGGATATTATACTCTTTTGGACAACATATTTACTATTATATCGGAATATTCCAGTTTTTGGACACACAATTCACTGTTAAATGGGAATATTCCAGGTTTTGGACACACATTCACTGTTAAATAGGAATATTCCAGTTTTTGGATAAACTATTCACTGTTGAATTGGAACATTTCCGTTTTTGGACACACTATTCACTGTTAAATGGGAATATTCCAGTTTTTGGAAAACAAATTTACCATTAAATTGGAACATTCCAGCTACCAAATCCAATATTTACAATTAAGTATGAATGTTCCCCTCTGCCAGATCCAGTGTTCACTACGAAACGGGAATGTTCCTCTACTCTCTGGCCCGGTAATCATTATTATTGATTAGCTTATCTCCCACAGCCCTGCAGCGCTATTGCAATGCTGCATGGATGCAGCTATTTCTGAGAGGTGGGCGAGGCACGAGGTTAAACCCCGCCCCTCACTCCCAAACTCGTCTGCGATTGGCTGCCGCAAATCAGCGCGCCCTCTGTGATTGGTGGGAGCGGTTTCCCATGGTGACGGAGACCGCCCAGCGCAGTGTGGATGCTAAGCTAACGCGGCGCTAACGGGGGGGACAGACGGAGGGACGGAGGGAACCTGACCGCCTCTGGTCTGATATTTACACTTCATGTAGGTGTTTGAGGCGGGTGACTGCGGATTACCGTCCACACTGCGAGGTAAAGCTCCACTGTTCGCTCTGTTACCCGAATATACAGTAGTGTAGCTGAGCTAACCAGCGCTAGCCTGGTCTGAGCTATGCTAAGCTAACAGTGTTTATTAGCAGCGCTGTGAAACTCCAGCCCGTATTTAACCGGGATTATAATCAGTTTTAGCTCTAATTTAACTCAGCCCAGCTTCCTTTAACAGGGAGTCATGATGTTTGTGGTAGCAGAAGCTGAATTGCTAGTGTTTAGCGAGCTTTAGCTGATTCTGCTAGTTCTGACAACCATCCAAACCGCTTTATTTATCATGGGAATGTATTAAAATCACCTCATTCTAAAGGTGCTGATTATTTTTGGTCCTCTGAAACACTGTGGGATGTAGTTTAAGGGCTACATATCTATATAAGCTTGGGAAACACGAAAAACAACAACTAACATTACCTCCAAAACTGACCTGAAGGCCTGGAGCTGATTTATTTGAACAATATAAACACCACAGATGGACAAATATACACCCATCATCCCTGTATCTACACTCACTGCCTGTCTTATCAGCTCCACTGACCATATAGGACACTCTGTAGTTCTACAGTTCCAGACTGTAGTCCATCTGTTTCTCTGTATACTGTATTACGCTGTTCTTCAATGGTCAGGACCCCCACAGGACCACCACAGAGCAGGTGGAGTGTTTAAACATTGTGTCCACTCACTGTCCATTCTAATAGACACTCCTACCTTGCTGGTCCACCATGTAGATGTACAGTCAGAGACGATAGCTCATCTGCTGCTGCACAGTGCAGTGTTAGTCATCCTCTAGTCCTTCATCAGTACCCACAGGACAGTTTTGGTTGGTGGACGATTCTCAGTTCAGCAGTGACAATGAGGTGCCCAAAACACACACTAACACACCAACAACACGTCAGTGTCACTGCAGTGCTGAGAATGATCCGCCACCCACATAATACATGCTCTGTGGTGGTCCTGTGGGGGTCCTGACCATTGATGAACAGGGTAATACAGTACACAGAGAAACATATGTAGTACATTCTGGAACTGTAGAACTACGGAGTGTCCTATATGGTCAGTGGAGCCGATACAAGGCGGTGGTACTATAATACTAATAACCATTAATACTATGGTTGATTGGGTCAGAATTGTCCGTCGTCTTTTTTTTTTTTTTCTGGGGGTCAGTAAAGCTTTAAAAGCACTGAGCTCTAAATCTGCCTGTGGTGGTAGTGAACATCAGCCATTTCAGATTTGCATGCTGGTGAAGATTAACCAGCTCCAGCCCAGCCTGGATACTTTAATCTGAACGTGCAGCTTTTTCGTCTCTCTCTTTTCCTCCTCTCTGAAACCGGCTCTTGAAGGAGATCGTTCAGAAGGACTACCGTTCATCTCCAGGACACTAAAACTGGCTGACATGGATGAGCAGAGTGTAGAGGTAGGCTGAATGTTTTATATTGATCGGTAATTTGCTTGCCGATGTGGGTCATGATCAGCCTTCATCCCAGAGATTGCACCCTCCATCGGAAAACTTGTGCACGTAATTGTTTGGATGGACACGTGGCAAGTGTTCCTGTGGTGTAGGTGTGTGTACCGAGTGGCTCTGTGTTCTCTCCCCCGTGTAGAGTATAGCGGAGGTGTTTCGCTGCTTCATCTGTATGGAGAAGCTGCGGGATGCTCGACTGTGTCCTCACTGCTCTAAACTCTGCTGCTTCAGCTGCATTCGGGTTCGTACATGTGTACACACACACGCGCACACACACTCACACACACGCGCACACACACTCACACTCTCTTACTCTAGGGCTGCACAGTATATAGTTTATTAGTCATTATTGCAGTTTAGCTGTGAGCATCCCAAAGACGAACTACGGCTGAACACGCTGTTGTTTTCTGACACTCAGCACCACAAATTCTAAAGAGAAACACTCAAACTGGAGCTACTTGGCGCCCCATGTGGCCAAATCGGAAAAAGAAACAATCAACTGTAAACACTAGCACCATTGTGTGGCCAAATTATGACATGAAATGCTCAAACCAGAAATGATACAGCACCACCATGTGGCCAAATTATAAGCACAAATGCTTAACATGTAGAGATTCAGAGATGCCACCTTTTTCTGCTTATGTGATGCCTGATCCTTTATTGACCGATACTGATACTAACTCTAAACCAGTTAACCTAAGTTCTGATATTTATACAGTTACATTTCTGTGTTCTGTGTCAGATATAAAACACTCAGTTTGACTGAATTTTCTACAGTATTCACTTATTAGATTATTAATCTAGATCCGCCTGTTTTTGTTTATTTACTAAACACAGTGTATTTAATACTTATTATTTTATAACTAGTAAGAAACGCCACATAACGACTTGGCTGAATCTTTATTCACCAAGTACCAGGTGTTCTCTTGGTGCAACATAAAGCACGTGTCCATGTCAGAAACTGTTTTGTACTGGTAGTTAAAGGTATCGGTTTGAGGATGTTAGGTCTGACATGAATAGCCATTGCTGGGGCCAAACGCAATCACAGAACCTGTAAACCGTTTCACAGTCGCTTCGTTCTTTATGTGGGTTAAAAAGGCATTCTCCGGTCTGCTTGTTAACATGTACAGGTCTGAGTCTCTACTGAGCTGCCTGAGGTTCTGTCAGTCCAGCATGCTGCGGTTCTGTGTTCCTTGTTGTTGTTTGAGTCCAGTAAACTACTCGCTGATCATTCTAGATCTTTCCTTGTGGTGAGAAAGAGAAGAGGAGAGTCTGCAGGTGATAAGCCGAGTTACAGTTCTTACACCAGTGAAGAAGAACATAGCTGGTGCCGCACAGGGCTCTGATGTTAGCTAGCGAAGCATAACGACTGAGCTAACGTTAGCTCCCACTGGCAAAATGCAAACTGGGTTGTTTGCGGATCTCTTTGACTAATCTGCGGGTTTTATAGGGTGTTTCTTGCTATGAACACACGTCTTCACATGTTTCAGCTGTTTTTGTGTGCTGCTAAGCTAAAGCAAAGATAGCTAGCCTTAGCTTGCTAGTTACTTAGCTCCGTCTTGGCTAGCTGTCTAGTCTTCGTCAGCTCGTCCGACTGACAAGCCTGACAACCGAAACTCGAAGATGTGGGTTCACACTAAGAAACGCCTTATAAATCCCACAGGCTGAATCAAGGGCCTCCGCAAAATGCCAGCTTTTGTCTGAGGGTGCTAACGTTAGCTACATGAGCTAACTAGCTGACAGAGCCCACTGGCACCAACTGTGTGTTTGTTCATTGGTGTAAGACTGTAACTCAGCTTATCAGCTGCAGACTCTCCTCATCTCTTTGCAATCACAAGGAAAGATCTAGAACGATCACTGAGTAGTTTACTGGACCCAGATCTATTCAAACAATGAGGGGCTGATCCAGTACAGTAGAGGCTACGACCTGGGGTGCGTTTCCCAAACCCATAGTTGCAAACGTAGTTCTTTCCCAAAACCATGGTTGGAACTATGGAGCTAACTACGTTGGTAACTTGCATAGTCTGAATTAAGGAACAAGAGTGTTTCCTGAAACCATAGTCCCACTGAACATTCTCAAACAGCGTGGTTAAGTTGTGTAGTTGGAACTACAGTTGTAGACCTGTGGTAGAAGCTCATTTCCTGGTTCCTTAGTTCAGTTCTAGGCTCCATCGTTGCACCCCTGGATGCGAAGGTCGAAGTGTCAGCATAACACTGTTTACAGCTTGGTGCCGTTTATGAAAATGTCCTACCTACGAAATGAATATTTTTAAGGAGGCTCGAATGGATCTACAGATAACAGATTTTCATTAGGTACAGTCCTAATCTAGTGTACCAGGATGTTTATGAAAGAGCTCTCAATTATGAAAAAAAGAAAAAAAACGATCTGTAGCAAGATAAATCTGCTGTTTGTCCATCAGTCTACAGGCAGTGATGTTTTCTTCTGTGTGTGTTTTGCAGCGCTGGCTAACGGAGCAGAGAGCTCAGTGTCCACACTGCAGGTAAGTTCTCCTCCTGCAGTCCTCCTCTACAGCTCTTCTTTACTGTAATGCTCTCCTCCTCTCCAACGCTCTCCTCCTCTCTAGCTCAAACCTTTTAAAGAAACTTCATGTATAAATACTCTCAAAATCTAAAGAACAGCTGCTCCCAGAAGGAGGTGTGGGATTGCAGTGCTGTTGGGAAGGAAGATAAAGGTTACCAGGAACAATAAATGATGATAAATTTAGACTGATATGATCAATATTTATTGAGCTACACATACAGAAGTAGTGTCTCTCAGTATGGCCTTGCGCCGCCGTGTTTGCTAACCCAACATGCCAGACGTCGCGTAGAGGTTCCTAATGGTGTCCTGCGACAATCCATCGCATGCAGCTTGAATATCCTCATCTTGGTGCTGACCACGGTGCCTCCACACACGGATTAG
Organism: Semaprochilodus insignis; assembly: GCA_034552555.1. NCBI lineage: Eukaryota > Metazoa > Chordata > Actinopteri > Characiformes > Prochilodontidae > Semaprochilodus > Semaprochilodus insignis. The sequence goes on along the minus strand of CM067490.1, from coordinate 31,722,978 downwards.
TTGGTCGTCTCCACCAAGACAAAAGCGGGACTCGTCACTGAAGATGACCCGCTGCCATTCTGAGTCACTCCATGACAGTCTGGCACGACACCATTGCAGTCTTTGGTGACGTTGATGTGGTGTTAAGGACAGTCATGGTAAGGGTCTGTGTGCATGTAGTTCTGCGTCCTGCAGCCATCTGCCAATGGTGCTGCACTAACAGGATGACTCATGGAGGACATCACTGCTCACTGAATGTCTGCAGTCACGTCTGTTGGGTCAGTCAGGTACAGAGATAAGGCCCATCCTTGATTACGTCACATGCGTGGCCGAGTGTGAAACTTAAATCATTAGTATGTCTCACGATGTCAAACCTACACACCAAGTCTCATTCCTGTAGGTGTTTGTGCAGCTGTTTTGACTATGAGTGTACGTGTTTGTGTGCATGTACAGGGCTCCACTGCAACTCCGGGAGTTGGTAAATTGTCGCTGGGCAGAGGAAGTGACCCAACAGCTGGACACACTGCAGTTATGTAATCTCTCCAAACATGAAGAGAACGACAAAGACAAGTGAGCCTAACTCAAACTTCCATTACCCTCATATATATCAATATATGTTAAGTCATGAAGTTCCCCTCCTTGTATTTACACTCATTGACCACTGTATCAGCTCCACTGACCATATAGGACACTCTGTAGTTCTGCAGTTACAGACTGTAGTCCATCTGTTTCTCTGTATACTGTATTACCCTGTTCTTCAATGGTCAGGACCCCCACAGGACCACCACAGAGCAGGTACCATGTGGGTGGTGGATCATTCTCAGCACTGCAGTGACACTGACGTGGTGGTGGTGTGTTAGTGTGTGTTGTGCTGGTGTGAGTGGATCAGACACAGCAGTGCTGCTGGATTGTTTAAACACCTCAGTGTCGCCACTGGACTGAGAACGTCCACCAATCAAAACTACCCAGCCAGTGGCGTCCTGTGTGACCACTGATGAACGACTAGAGGATGACCAACACTGCACTGTTGCAGCAGCAGATGAGCTGTCGTCTCTGACTGTACATCTGCAAGGTGGACCAGCAAGGTAGGAGTGTCTAACAGAGTGGACAGTGAGTGGACACAGTGTTTAAACACTCCAGCAGCACTGCTGTGTCTGATTTGCGAGGTGATATGATGGATTAGTGGGGACAGTTATCACGAGTTAAGAGGGGTCCATTCGTCATGAAGTGGTGAAGGGCAAATCTTTACTGATTCAGACGTAAAATGTCTTCTCCAGTAACAGAACGTGATTCAGTAGAGAGTTTAACTATACTGGAAAGCAGTATGTGTGCTCCCATGTGTTCCACTAACGTCTGGTTTCCTTACAGATGTGAAAACCACCATGAGAAGCTGAGCGTGTTCTGCTGGACCTGTAAGAAATGCATCTGTCACCAGTGTGCTCTCTGGGGAGGAATGGTACGAAACTTGGTTCACTGCAACCTGTTTCAGGCTCCGCCCACAAACGTTTCCTAGTGGCTACTGTTGTGAAGTTGGACAAGTTTATCAGAACGCAAAAAAAATCCCATTAAACCTAATGAGAAACTGTGGAACAGACTCAGTTCATACCACAATACCTACATTTAGAGCTTAGAGTTATACACTCAACCTAATGAGAAACTGTAGAACAGACTCAGTTCATACCACAATACCTACATTTAGAGCTTAGAGTTATACACTCAACCTAATGTGTGCTGCTTCATCTACACAGGATGATCACCAACTTGACTTGGTACGAAAAAAATGCTTTTGTGGGCGGAGCCTAGAAAGGGTAGCTGAAAGCTACACAGTTCCTACATCTGAATAGCTTCTGTTTGGACCGTGTTTGTTATGACTAGTCTAGTGAAATTGTTCTGCAGAAAGACGTACAGCATTGTGTTGAGTTTACGCTGTTGATCCTTAATGTCCACTTTCTCCTCAGCACGGCGGCCACACGTTTAAGCCGCTGGCAGAAATCTACGAGCAGCATGTGACGAAGGTCAACGAAGAGGTAGCCAAACTCCGCCGGCGGCTCATGGAGCTCATCAGCCTCGTACAGGAAGTGGTGGGTGAACACACACAGCACTCGTGCTCGGGTTAAATCAGTTAGAGAACAATCTGAAATTTCCGAATTTCGTCAATCAGCCAAGACATGTTTAGTGTCTGATCTTTGCCTCTTCTGTGTAAACTCTGGAGCCGCAAAGCTACAATAGCTAACAAGAAATAGAGACAAATGCCCCATCAATTAGCCTGGTGCTAACTGCATGAATGAATCAGCTTTTCTTTTCATTAATATCTCATAAACTTGATGTGTTTTCTGACACTGTATGACTCACTTGTATGAATAAACATGGACTGAAGTATATTATCATAGCTCAGCACAGCATCAGCAGCCTCTTAAGTCCTGAAGTTTGCTCTGCTTTGGTCTGTTGCAGATAAATAGGCTTATTACAATTATTGCATATTTGCCTGATCACTATTTTTAGCTAATTATCCATTAGCAACCAAGATGGCTACTTGGCCTAAGACTTTAAAGCAGCATTAGATGAGAACTGGCATTTGTTGCTCATGGGCTCCCCCTGCAGGTGTGGAGTGTAATTGTGAGTGTAGTGTGTCATAAATACAGATCATGCTTTGAGCCCCTCATGATCAGTTGTGCATGCACATTTGCTGATGAGCTGAAGGTCCAGAGTCCGACACCCCTTCACGTGCAGGTGCATCACGCTACAGATTGCACTCACGATTCCAGTTGTGTCTGGGTAAACAACTGATGGCAGCCTGTAGCATCCATATGCCTGCCGGATGCACAGGAAAGTGAAGGGAGTTGGGATCTGCTGGGGGGTTTTAATTCGGCACAACACCAGCAAAGATAAACATTAGAAGAGAAAGACCCATGTGGTCTTAGAAGGCGGAGTAATATTCCAGGATTCAAACTTGAGACTTTCAAGGCTTTTTATCAGGACATGCAGAATAAACAAGCAAGTGTTCTGGTGTGAGATTCATTTGTTCCTTTGTATAGTTCTCATGAGAGGACTCATATACGCTTCCAAAGCTACACATCGCTTTAGCAGGCATTCTGGGCCCGGAGTGGGAATGACGCTGTTCTCCCTGTTATAAGTCAGAGTACCATCAGAGTGATTATAAAGCTGATAATTCCAGATGAAATCGTGATTGTGAAATCATAATGTCACTTTAATAAAAACCAGTACTGTAAAGCATTGATGTATACGGCTTTTAATCATCAGCTGAAAGTTCATGGTTGTGTCTCACAAAATAGACATCTAGTTAGAAACCACACAGGCAAGTCTGTTAGGAGTAAGAAGGAGAATTATGTAAATTATGATTTTTGCTAATATATTGCTTTAGAAAGTGGTGGGTGATTGCTTACTCAGGCGTTGTGCATTAGTAGTACAGGATGGTAATGATGCGGTGCTGCTCTCTAGATGCTGTACATAGTGTTTAAATGACTGCAGTATTACATGTACATTCTTCCTCTCCTCTTCCTTCTTTCTCTTCTCCTCTTGTTCCTCTTCCTCTCCTCTTCTTCTTCTTCCTCCTCCTCCTCCTCTTCCTCTCCTATCCTTCTTCCTCCTCCTCTACTTCTTCCTCTTCTCTCGTTCTTCTTCCTCTCCTTCTTCCTCTTCTTCTTCTCTCCTTCTTCCTTTTCCTCTTGTCTCCTTCTTCCTCTCCTCTCCTCTCGACATTATTTCTCTTTCCATCCTTGGGTTTTGTGTTTGAAGGTCAGTGTGACTCATGCACTGTATTTCGAAAAGCAGTTCATGTGTGAAGCAGGGAGTATCGGTGATGTCCACCAGGGGGCACTGCAGTTCTCTTATTAACACAGCGTGAAGCAGAGCGAGTTCAGAACTGTGTACCCTGTGTGGATATCAGTATGTTGTACTTTAAACATGTTGGCTTGTACATCTGTGTGCTACACCCCCACAGTATTGTTTATTACAAAGACTACAATATGCAAATTAGATTCATAATATGCAAATTAGTGCTGTTTACAGTGTGTGCTGTGAGTATCCAGACCACTCGGAGTCTCTGAGGGGGTTTTGATGAGTTAAGGTTTTCATGAAGACCAACATGAGTCAGTTATTCTGGCAGGACGGTCTTTAACCACCTCACATTACTGACTCTCACACTAGTACCGTAATGTGGTAATGTGTGGTTAAACCGAGCGTGTGTGTCTGTGTGTCTGTCTGTGTGTCTGTGTTCATGTTGACCAGGAGAAGAACGTAGAGGCAGTGCGGGGAGCGAAGGACGAGCGTGTACGGGAGATCAGGAACGCCGTAGAGATGATGATCGCTCGGCTGGACAATCAGCTAAAGAACAAGCTCATCACTCTCATGGGTACCTCTGACCTCTTTCCAGCTGACCATGTGTTTTTTACAGTGGTAGGATTGTCTGCCTTTAACTCCCCGCGCTGTGTTTACCAGGCCAGAAGACGTCTCTCACGCAGGAGACGGAGCTGCTGGAGTCTCTGCTGCAGGAGGTGGAGCACCAGGTGGGAGGATCTCAGACACTCATTTGAATAAGCAAACGTTTGTTTTTAGTGTTTATAGGAAGCTTAGTGATACGCTGGAAGAGAAACAAACTGCACATATTCTCTATAAAATCTGGGGTTCAGTAAATACAGGGCCTGTCACACTCATCACCAATACCTACATTACACTGCTTTACACTGGATTACACTGCTTTACACTGGATTACACTGCTTTACACTGGATTACACTGCTTTACACTGGATTACGCTGCTTTACACTGGATTACGCTGCTTTACGCTGCTTTACACTGCATTACACTGGATTACACTGCATTGTGCTGCATTGTTTTGTGTTGTTAATTACAGTTAATTATATTATTTGCTCAAATTTGACCCTAAAGAAAGATTTGTTTTCCAGTGCAGTTTGTTATAGTTATAAACGTGGACCAAATACGATTTATCAGCATGTGTTGATTACTTTTAAGAACAATAATTTCATGAGTTTTAAGGAAAATAGGGTGAACAGACATACAAAACGTAAAGCATAAAAAGAAATCTTCAAAAAAGATCTACATAAAATCTTCTGTTACCAGTAGAAGTGTGGTTTCTCAAACACTGGGAAATATCAGTAAAATGATCCACTTAACATCATAGAAGCACTTGCTTTTACTGTATTTCAGCAGTTTCGCCGGTTGTTCTGATGTAATAGTGTTTTTTTTTTGTAATATACATTAATAAATGCAAATAAAATAATCATTTGTTTTAGTATTTGTACATTCTGTTTCTGTACAATTATGGCAGCACTATTAAAGTACAGTATATTTATTTAATATTATAATATTTTTATTTAAAAACATAATAGTAATGAAACCTGATCATTACTTTGTGCAGAACTGTGATTGTAAATGTGTTTCCTCCACAGTGCACAGCTCTCAGTCCTATTTCTCATTGATTAATTGATTTTCCCCGTTGATTAGCGCCCATCCGTAGTTCCCGCATGAGCCCTGTGCAGTGTGGTCTGCTGATATTGCAGGACCAGCTCTGTGTTTCAGTTATTTGGTTTTACTAAGAGAACCGTACATAGTTCTTACTGGGTCAAAGCTGTATTTGAGAGTCCTACAGTGGTGGGGTCGTAGCAGCAGCGCGGCTGGAGCTGCAGACGGTTCACAGAGCCGAACTGTGGAATACGTTAGTAGTGTTAATTGTTTACTGTGTAAACATGTTTTCTGTAGTGTGCTACGTGAATACTACACTACCTGTCTTGTGTTTTGTTGAGTGTTTCTTGTGTGTGTTTGTGTCTCAGCTGCGCTCCTGCAGTAAGAGTGAGCTGATCTCTAAAAGCCCAGAGATCCTGCTGATGTTCCAGCAGGTCCACAGGAAGCCCATGCAGTCCTTCGTCACCACACCTGTCCCACCTGACTTTACCAGGTGATACTACTGCAGCACATCATGCTTTAAAAAGAAAAAAGGCATTTTGTGGCGCCACCTCATCCGAATGTCACTTAACCACCCTAAGATGACCTCAAGTGACCTACAGAAAGACTGGCGAGCGGTGGCTGGGGTGAAACACACCCAAAAAAACAGGCTTCTGGAGGGTCATTAGTGATTTTCTAAATAAACAGATCTAAATACAATATTTGATCTGGAATTTGGGAGACGTGTTTCCAGTAGTGTATAGAATAAAACAGAACTGCTCAGTCAGAGAGCGTTAATCTGGATGTGTTAAGCCCAAAGAGGGGACTGTCCAGTAGGAATAAACCCTAGATCTGCTGTTAGTGGATAGACCTTCTAGCTCACATTATCTGGCTAACAGAGAAGTACTAGCTCCACAAGAAATGTACTCACTACACCCTCTCTCCATCCTTCCACAGTGAACTTGTTCCCGCTTACGACTCCAGCACTTTCGTCCTGGCAAACTTCAGGTAGACATTCTCTCATATCTTTAACCTCCTGATGAATTAATTTCCATTGATGAGTTAATTACTCACCCGCACATGTAGCAAGCTTTACACAGCACTGCTAGAAATCCCATTCGACCTAATGAGAAACTGTAGAACAGACTCAGTTTATACCACAATACCTACATGTAGACCGAGTTACATGTTTGGTGAGTAAGATGTTTTTGTTTGTGTGTGTATATACAGTACACTGAGGCAGAGAGCAGACCCTGTCTATAGCCCTCCTCTCCAGGTGTCGGGACTTTGCTGGAGACTGAAGGTTTACCCTGTAAGGCCTTTATATTTCTCTTGCTAACTAAAGTTACTGTGCCGCCCCCTACACTTCCTGTAGTGTATTACAGTCTGTCAGAATGACCGT
>CM067490.1:31704045-31715678 GCA_034552555.1 Semaprochilodus insignis | reverse complement strand
TCTCTCTCTCTCTCTCGCTATATATATATACCTCTTTCACTCACTCTCTCTACTCCTCTATATACACTCATCATCTAAAGTAATATCTGCCCCGAGAAGGAGGTGTGGGATTGCAGTGCTGTTGGGAAGGAAGATAAAGGTTACTAGGATCAATAAATGATGATAAATTTAGACTGATATGATCAATATTTATTGAGCTACACATACAGAAGTAGTGTCTCTCAGTACGGCGTAACCCTACACTAACCCCAACCCTAACCCAGTCTGTGGTGATGTTGGTGTGGTGTTAAGGGCACTCGTCATAACGATCTGTGTGCATGTAGTCCCACTTGAGGGAAAGATCTGATCTTGTGTTGAAGAACTTGTACTAAATACGTCCTATTAATAAACACAAACTCAACTTCAGTACGAAGAGATGATCTTGTGTTCCCACACTGTGAACACTCATCATTTATATTACTCTCGCCCTCAGACGCCCCTTCAGAGCGGGTACACACACCAGACAGTAAGTTCTAAAAGTTCTTCTTAGCCACAGTGCCTATCTAGAACCTCCTACATCTCAGTCTGCATCACTGCGTGATGGTGACTCCTGATTTGTGCTTGTCTGGTTTGCTGGTAAAGTATTTAGAGATTTATGAACCTGATTCACCTGCAGAACCGGTTAGGTGACCATCTCAGGTGACATTGACAGGAGAATTGTCCAGGGTTTTCTTTCAGCTGGAGATCAAACTCACAGCAACTCACATTCAGGCCTGTTTTTAAGGACAGTGCTGCCATCTAGTGAGGAGAGACGAAATGGCAGTTTAATCTTTAGGAAATCCAGCCTATTTAGATGGTCTTCACTGCAAATACAGAAAAAACAGTAATAAAATTACAGATAAATTCAGAATGTTCTGATTTTGTATTAAAATTATGCCAATATTATAAGTGCAATAAAATTACAGAAACATTACAGAAATGTTCTAAAATTTTGTATTAAAAATAGGTAAATATTATTAAAAATAAAAAAGTCACAGAAAAATTTGAAATGTTCTATGACAGTGTTAAAATTACATTAAAAATACTTAATAATTAAATAAATAAAATAATACTTAATAAATAAAATAATTAGTGTAATAAAAATACAGAATACTACAGAAATGCTCTATGATTTTGTTGTACAAAAGTGCAATCAAATTACAGAACTGTTATATGATTTTGACTTTTATTATTAAAATTAAAGACATGTTCTATGTTTTAATAACATTAAACTTATATAAGCTCATTCGAGATCCAGTATATTCAGACTCACTGAATATCATCACTGCAAATATTGATATCCTGGAATAAAACTTCAGAAAAATTACAGAAATGTTCTAAAGTTCAAACCTACATAGATTTACTGAGGATCCAACATATTCAGACTCATCACTGCAAATACTGATGAACCTGGAATAAAACTACAGGTAAAACAGAAATATTACATAAATGCTATATTATGTAAATAACATTGAACTTACATAATGGTAGAAAGATTTAGTGTCATTTTAACTAAAAATGCATATTTTCCCTATAAATTCCGTAACTTAAGCAAGAAAAAAAAAGATGGGCTTATTTTATACTGGTATGTGCACGAAAGAAACGACATAGAAAAAATGCTGAATTCTTCTATGACATTTTTACAGAATATTTACACATTTTTTGAGTAAACATTACATAATTTCTTTTTTTTGCAGGCTAGGGAATTTTTAGAAAAATGTAAATTCACACTTTGCATTTGAATGTAAAGTCTGGAATCCGCTGCTGTACCAGTGTGAGAAATAACCAGCCACTCTTGAAACTCCAGGCTCCTGAAACTGGCCCACTTTTCAGATTCACAGTTGTTCAGAGGTGTGCCGGCCATGATTACAGTTATTAGGCTCTGAAGAACCTACTGGGTAAACCAGCCTGCAGTGCCACCCTGAGGCTGAGCAGCGCTGCCTCTCCATTTACTTTTAAATTCAGCTCACATGTTGGGTTCTCACCTTTCTGCAGAGCCTGCATGCTTGTGTACACAGCTTCTTCTCCAACACGACTTAACACGGTTGATCTTCTTTTTGGAGGCAAGGTGTCTTCCAAAATGTCATTGCTTATCTCCTTTGGGTTGTGACGCTTTCGTTTGTGGCAACAAAAGACTAAAGTACCCACCATAAGAGCCAAGGCTGTGGCTCCTCCGATAGCACACGTTAAGACAATATCCGAGGTATTTTGGTTTTCTGTAACGTGGAGCTGAACATAGCAGTCACGCTTGCCAACAAGGTTCAGTTTCTGTGGCTGAGACAATGTGCAAGGTGCCACCTCCGTGGTTCACCCTGGGAGAAAGCAGCACTAGCTGATCGTTGATCCTCTGCCAGGAATAATGAATTGGTTTTGTATCTTCCTTTGAGTGACACTTCATCCCCACGTCTGACCCGGTGTGAGCCGTCCCCTGAACAAAACATTGTGGCACAGATGGAGCAGCCATAATATGAAGAAGCACTGTTTGGTGTTCTTCTTCACCTGACACTGGTAAGTCCCAGCATCTGACCATCTCAGCTCCTCCATGACCATTGATACGTCTCCTTGACTGGGGTCTGAAGACTCTGTCTTTCACAGGTAAGTAGAGGTCAGAGTAAACTATGTTAGCAGCATAGAGAAGTGTGGTAGAGTCTTCCGCATCAATGTCTCGTACTTTGAGGGTCCACTTGATTTCAAGGGGTCCGTGATCTGTTTTGTCCAAGATAAAGATGGCTGGGTAAGATCTTCAGAGCTTCTGGGAATCGCACTGGAAGGATCATCAGCATCAGCTCCACCCAGGTAAGTCTTCATAGTTCAAAAACATAAACAATACATTTGAGCTCAATTTATTGCAGTTGTCATACATTCACATCATCATTCACATTTTACATGAAATCACAGAAAGTTTATGTAATTTTTCTGTAGTTTTATTCCAGGTTTTACTCCATCAATACTTGTAGTGATGACAGAGTCTGAATATGTTGGACCTTCAATAGGTCTATTTATGTTAAATGTTAAATTTACATTGCTTTAAAACGATATCATAGAACATTTCTGTAATTTTATTGAACTTATAATACATGCACAATTTTTATATAAAATCATAGTGTTTCTGTAATTTTATTGAACTTATAATACATGCACAATTTTTATATAAAATCATAGTGTTTCTGTAATTTTTCAGTAGTCTTGTTCCAAGATTATCAATATTTGGAGTGATGACAGAGTCTGAATATGCTGGATCTTCATTAAGCCTATACAAGTTTAATATTATTGACATAAGTTTAACATGCATCAAAGCCCTCTGGAGTTACCACGAACAATGAAATGCTGAAGTGTTATATTTCTGCCTATTGTATTTCATATAAAAATACATAAAATAAAATGACACAAATTACAATTTTTTTGACTTTATATTATATAGCTGTCGTAACTGCAATAAAATTATAGGAAAATGATAAAAACCTTCTATGACTTCATTTTAAAATCAGTTTACAGAACCTTTATGGCCAGTACGTTTAGGGGGGCTCCCTGCTGTCACTGTGAACAATGAAAGCCTACGATAAAGTCACAGAAAAATTACAAAAGTGTTCTGTGGTTTATTATTACAATGCTGTAATTGTCATTAAACTTACAGAACGTTTATGACCAGTAAGATCTTTTGAGGATGGCTTGCAGTAAAGTCATAGGAAAATTACAAAATTGCTCTGTGATTTCATATTAAAATGCTCATTTGATGAGACTTACATGGCAACCAAAAGAGTAAGCAGATGCAGGCTATATATATATATAGTTCCCAAAATGCAAATGGATCAAATCAGTGATGTAATTAGCATAATCTTATGTAAGTATAATAACATTTACAACATTTTAATATGAAAACATTTATATAATTTAGTCTTAAAATTGATTCAAAAATCTTACCCAAAGGTCTCTTAAATTATATTATTTCCATGAAGCAGATACACCGCAAGCACATACGCCGCCCCACAATGATGATGATCACAACAGCTACAACAGACAGGCTCCATGTGTTGACAGTGCAGTGGCATCTAAACAAAAAATGTCTGTGTTCGCGTGCAAATGTGAAATGATATTTATTTTTGAGTTTGGGACCATATCTACAAACAGTACATACCCCTCATGTTCAGGTTTGATCCTTGACTCCATGATCTGCAGAGGTAAATGTCTGGCTATTGTAACACCAGATACCTCAAGGAACTGGGTGAGCTCATTCCTGTTTTTTTTTTTTTTTTTATTGCTGGGCCCTGTTTTGATTTTTGAGTATGTTTGAGAACATTGATTTTTGGATTTTTCTTTTTTGGGGTTTATTAAAGACAATCTATGGACTTTATCCCACCTACTAGACTTCCGCAACCAATATTATACTCTACTGCTGTTGGTGTGTTGTCTGTTATCTGGGAAATATTAAGTAAACTCTAACTTGTTCAAGCTCTGTGGTATTCTGGTGCTCACGTTTTTCACGGATTTTATTAGTAACGGCTGAGTTGTTCAGATTGTTACACTATGACCTCTGTCTGCCTGTCCATGACTCCACACAGGAACTGACAGGACTCCTCAATGAAAACTTGCAATAAAGTGAACAAGAAATCGCAAAATTACAGTATTGTTCTATTCCCTTCATATTAAAATAATGTAAATGCTACTAAAGTTACAGAATGTTGATGGTCAGTAAGCTCAGTGTTGTCACTGCGAATGATAAAAACCTGCAATAAGGCCACAAAAAATTTCAAAATTAATTACAGTGAATTAAATTATGTTGTTTGAAGAATAAGAACATGTGCTCTGTATACATATATATATATCCCAGTCCCAGCATGCAAATGAACCAGTCGTGATTATTTGCTCATTTGCATTTGTCTAGTGCCACTTGGTGATTTGGTACTTTCTCAATGTGGATATGTGATACTGAAATGTCTAGGGGGATATCTTGGTGACCTTTTCACTTAGAGCCACCAAACTCAGGTATGTTGTATGGTCTGATGGCCCGACTGACATACCCAAGTTTGGTCCTCCTGTGACCTTCTTATCCCTTGTCCGGTTAGGGTTAGAGTTAAGGTTAACCCCACAAAAAAGGCCCATAATTCCTTGACCTTTAACCCCAAAACTTATATGTTGTATGTCCTAGTGGCCCGAGCAACATCACCCTGCTGTGCCCTTCCGTTCCCTTAATGAGTCTGAAATATCTGCAAAATCATCTTCTTCCACTTTAACACCTAAAGATGCTTGAGTCAAAACCCTAAAGTAAGCCTGTCTAATAAAAAGTCTTACGACTGCAAGCAAAATTACAGAATTGTTCTATAACCTAATAGAAAATATGTGTAATTTCAGATGAACATGACAGAATGTTTCTATTGATAGATGAAACTAATACTTTGGAAATGGAGTGATAACACTTAGACTAAAATGAATATAAAGAGGAATGAAATGAACAACATTTTTCTGTGACTACAAAATTATCAAATGTTTCTGTAGCTGAAAGAAATATGCTGTAGATGGAGTTAGGGTTAGGTTAGGGAATTTACAATGACTTCCCCCATCAGCGGTCTTCCGACCGTGTGGTTTGAGTAGGAAGGGTGGTGCACTGGCCGGCACCTGCAGTGCCACAGGACTTTTGGTCCCTCTGTCCGCCCATGGTTGTTGAATCTTCATGTGTCCTTTTTTGCCGTATGAACACTTTTCTCCCCACAATTTGACCATAAATGATGTTGAAGGTGATGAGTACCGTCGCTTTAAAGGCTTGGATTTTACATTGACCATAACTGTCTTTAATGTTTATTTCCTGATTTAAGAGATACTGTATAGCCATATATTCTTTTTAAGGCTTGGGTTTTTTATAAACCTTAATTGTCTTTAATGTTTATTTCTTGAATGAAGAGATTACTTAATAAATTTTAGGACACACCATCAGTAGTGTACCTCAGAGTCATCAGGTGTTTCGGCCTTTAACCACTATACACCCCCATCTGAGGCGGGCCAGCCCAGGTTGATCAGGCCCAGGCTTGTCTCCCATGTCCAGTTGAAGACTTCTGGTTAGTGGTAATTGTTATAGAATGTTATTTTTGCATTTGAACCAGATATTATTATTGTTGTTATTGTTATTGTTATTATTGATATTATAATACTAAAAGTAATTGGATATTTTACTCCAGTTGTTGTATTTTATTGATTCTGAGTTGTATTGCCTTGTTGTGAGGCTGGTGCTGGTCCCAGATAGAAAAATAGGCACCCTCCCTGCGTGCTGTCCAAGTGGACCCAGAGAGGGTGGATACTTACTGCCTGCCCAGATGACCCTTTGTTAACACCGCTAGGTTACCCAGGTCAGTCAGGCAGGGCCCGGAGATTGGTCTCATCTTGGGAGCTACTCTGGCTCCCCAATCCAGAGGGAGAGGATATCAGAGTGTGGTCTCCAGGCCCCCGAGGAACCTGAGCCAGCCGTGAATGGATCGCTGCCACCCAGGAACCACGAGGAACCAGATTACATGCCCAAACCACCAATTCGTTAACACCGCTAGGTATCCCAGGTAGCTTAGTGCTTGTGAGCAGCCTGCTCTGGCGAAGACCAGAGCACAGAGATTGGAGACCAAGGGACCAGGGTCCGCCATGAACAGATTGCTGCCTCCCGACCTCCCAGGACCAGACTCCATGCCCCAGCCCCCCGTTGGCAAGGGGCTGACTCCAAGACCCAGGAAGGTAGGTACCATGCAATACATCACCCCCCTGGGGTGGAGATCCAAGCCAGCAGATAGCTTTTCTACAAATTCCAGACTCTGGAATCATTTTTAGAAAGACACCAAGCTTCTGCTGCTTTGGCTCTCCTTGGGGTTGCATGCCAATAGAAGACAAAACCCCTCACTCTTAAAAAGACTGAAGAATCATCCAGCTTTCATCAAAGTGCTACCCCTGCTGCTGTTTTGTGACAGTTTGGGAGACTATCCATTTTGACAGTTTTCAGGATGACGGTGGTCCTTCTTGTCCTTTAGTTTATGATGTCCTTTTGTAGGAAAAAGTATAGAGGATACGATCTAAAAAAGGCATGTTTCTATATCTCACCATTTTTGAGTTACTTGAGGCTGAAGCTTCACTTTTTCCACTCCCATGATCCTTTGGGAATGCATAATCTGTATATCCCCGGTTTTGTGTGTTTTGACTGTTTTAATCTTCTTTTAAATTGTTACTGTGTTATTCTGTGATTAAATGGTTGATTAATTCATAGATTCATTGATACGTGTGTTTATTTATTGATTTATTGAATTATTTATTTATTGGTTTGTTTATGTAATGCAGTACACTTTTACAAGAGAAAATTCACTATCCATACACTGTAAGGGAGTAGGTTTTAGGTTTAGAGTTAGAATTAAGGTTGAGTTTAGGGTTAGGGTTAAGGTTTAGGGTTAGTGGAGTTTAGGGTTATGATGAGGTGAATGCATATCCCCATCTTTCTGTATGATTTGGCCTATCTGTTATACTCACCTGTTGACTTACCTGGTGATGTCACGTCTACGCCCCCATAAATTGGCAAAGCATCATCACAAGGTTTAAGGTTAAGTTTAGGTTTTGGGCTATGGTGAAGTTCAAGGCTGGTATAGGGGTTGGATTTTAGGTTTTAGGGTTAGGTTTAGGGCTAAGTTAAGGTTCGGGTTAGGGCTATGGTTATGTTTAGGGTTAAGTTAGGGTTAGAGTTCTTTTAATGCAATGGATGAGACTGCAGGTTGGAATCCCAGAAATTGCCTCTTGACTTGCATTGCATGTCTATGCTCTAACCCATGAACAGCGGATTTGAACTTGCAGCTTCATGCATCCGAGTTGCAACTCGAGGCGTGCACATTGGTAATTGTACCTTCGTCAGCGCCAGGTCCACTCCCTAACCCTAACCGGATAGGATAAATAGTAAAGACAAACCCATCTGCGGCTCGTCTTTCTACATTTGTTCGATTATTGGTGGTGGATCATCGAAATTCTTTCTCTTTTTTCAGAGAGAATGCCCTGTCTGCGAGGATTCACAGACCTGCCACATCACCTTAAGCACAGCCACCACGTCATGAACCAAGCAGAGCTAAAGCTGTTACCTAGGCTGGCCCATGGAAGGTACAAGGGGCCTTTGGAGTGTCCCATATGCGGTAAATGGCTCACAAGGTTAGACATGCACCTCAGTGCTGTCCATAAGCTCCTGGGCACAGAGCTGGAGAACGTGATGGCTGCAGCAAAAAAGGAGTGCATTTTGGAGAGGCTTGCTGATCTGAGGAGATCCATGCCTGTCCCTCCTATGGCCATAGTGTTGGATAAAGACAGTAACGGCAAGGGATATGACACCGTCGAGCCTCACTCCCCTGCTGAAGGTGAGGTGTGCCCTCCATCCACGTCCCCAGGCTTACCCGGGCACGGTCCCCACTCTGAATCCACTCTTGTGGCTGTGGCTGGGTCCTCAAAGGACAGCCAAAGGGTCTCTTCTTCCTCCTGGACATCACCAAAGGGGAAAGCACCGAGAACATCCACAAGGTTTCAGTGGTCTGTTGTGAACCAGGTGCTGGGTGACTTTGAGAAATTCTTCACCTGTGCTGAGCCCACGAAGAAAGATAAAGAAAATGCCCACCTCAGGAGGAGCCACGCCCTGCGGTTTATTGGTGGTGGATCACTGAAATTCTTGTCTCTTTTCCACCTCGGTGAAGAATATGCTGCTAAATGTCTGCGCTGTTATTAAGCACCTAAAGACCTTCCACCCCGAGGTGGCTGGACTAAGCTCCAAACAGATGGAAGTTGAACAGGCTGCAGCAGGACAACGCACGCGACATAAAGGGCCATCAGCAGGACGTACAAGTCCAGTGAGTATGGATCGTTCACGGACTACCGTTTATCGTGCGTCTTTCTTGCTTTCCTATCCATGCTTTCCCTCTGTCTTACTGGACTGATGAAAGCCAGCGGTGACTTTGGGTGTTTTATGCACATCGCAGTCCCCAAGCTGATTGGTGAGTAGCTGGCATTTTAAATATTAAGCCGGGAAAAAAGGCTTTACAGGCACACAAAAAACCCTCTCCACATCCCTTTCAGAGAACGTCCGGAGGAAGCCCACCACAACACCGTATGGCCTGGTCCAAGGTTATGTGTCCGGCTACCTGGCCATGCTGTCTGGCCACCGTCCCATAGTTTTATGCAACATGACCAAATACAATACACGGGAGGCAGAGGTGGACGACCAAAACCGGACTGTGGTGTGGGTGAGGTTTTTTTTGTGCATGAATTTAGTCTGACAGAGCTTTTGTGTTAAATCTAGTTCTGTTTAACCCTGCGTAAAACCAGGTCAACAAGCACAAAACAGACAGACGATTTGGGAACACATTCGTGACTGGCTCCATGTGCTCACTGAGGTGTCCGGGCTCTTTGGTGGGCAGCAGTGCCTGTACGTGTTGCAGTGGAAAGGGCAGCAGGTCCGGGGACTGAACAATATGCTGCGGGAGGTGTGGCGAGATGCTGGCATGCCTGGGCAAATCACCTTTGGCTTAATAAGAGCATCCGTTGCCAGCCAGGTTTTCTGGGTAACGCAGTAAACGTGCGCCATAGCCTCAGAACCATGTCCACATCGTAGCTGTGTTTTAATTAAATGCTATGGTCCACTTTTTCAGGTGAAGAAACACCTGTCTGCCCAGGAGCGGAGGGCCATATGTGACAGCATGTGCCACGACGTTGTCACCGCAGACCGCTTCTACATCGCGCTGCCTGAACTTGATGAAGCTTTTAGCATAAGGGAGCTGCGAATAAAGGCACTGGAGAGCCACAGGACTGACTGCAGGCAGCGAGATCGAGGAGAGCCTCGAATCGGATTCGAACGATGAAGACACGAGCGACTCGGAAACCACGACCAGCTCTGAAGCCATGAGCGACGGAGACATAACGCATGAGGACTCGGCTGCAAATTATGTTCCTTAAATAAAGTGTGTGAATAGAAACGACACTGTCTGATTTCTGTCCATCTTTGTGTATTGCTCCCCTTCCATCTGGAGCTCCACACTTCCAGGGGTCACAGTTTCTTTAAAATAGCCCCAATATAGATCACTTTAACTCGGCTGCACTTGTTCCTCATGCCCCCTGGAAGGGACACCTGCCCAAATTTAGGGACTTAGAATTTATCAGCCCTTTTCAGCTGGGGGCACTCACATGCTCCTTGCGTAAGTGGCCTATGCTCCCTGGGGCTTATTTCTCTTTCAGGAGGCTCACTGCCTACCCAAAGTGCACTTTATTCGGGGTGAATCTTTAGATTCTGATGCATGGAGGTCCCACTTACCAGGATTTCAGGGCCTTTATCATTAATCAGCCCTTTTCAGCTGGGGATGCTCACATGCTCCCTGCATAAGTGGCCTATGCTTCATGGAGCTTATTTCTCCACCTGCTTCAGGAAGCTCACTGCCCACCCAAAGTGCACTTTATTTAGGGTGCAGCTTTAGATTCTGATGCATGGAGGTCCCAACTACCAGGTTTTAAGCCCTTTTCACCTGGGGACGCTCACACGCTCCCTGGATATGTGGCCTATGCGTCCTGGAGCTTATTTCTCCAGCCCATACAACCTCACACTCCATGACCAGCCATCATGCAACTTGCTCGGCTTTGCCTCTTCTCACCTCTTGGGGGTCTCCGGCCCTCCATCAACCAGACCCCTGTCACCTGCCCGAATTATGACTGCTCACAGTGCACCTTTTGCCAGCATGCACTTACCCCTCCCCATGGGGCTTTTTTCTTGTTAAGCCTTTCAATCCCGCTGCACCAGAGCTCCGGGCCACTGCAAGACCTAAAAGCGACTCTGGCCACTACGAAACCAGAAACTGACCTGGTTATTCTTTTCTAACCAGGCCCCTGTCACCTGCCCGAAATGCTGATGCTGCATAGGCCACTTACGCAGGGAGCATGTGAGCATCCCCAGCTGCAAAGCGCTGATCAATGATAAAGGCCCTGAAATCCTGGTAAGTGGGACCTCCACGCATCAGAATCTAAAGATTCACCCCGAATAAAGTGCACTTTGGGTAGGTAGCTGAGAAGGAGGGGGAGGTAGTAGAGTACAGTAAGCAGTTCATATTGACCTCTGGATTGAAATGTTTGTGACTCTCAGATTAGGTCAAGTTTGCAGTCATGTTGCAGCAGTTCTTGTGGCTGTGAAACAGTGTGGAAGAGAAGGCTTAATTGCCCCCTCTATGTCATCAGGACCCTGTATGTGGTTGCATACAAACTGAAAGGTTGGTAAATACAATGCCACCTACTTGAATTTTGTTTTAATTAATTTATTCAGTATGAATTAAACTGCTGTGCTGTTTTTATAAAATAAAATTAGTGCACCCACATCATTCTTGTAGACTAATCCAAAACCAGTGTCAGACACTGACTTCTGTAAACCAGTCAGACGCAGAGCTGCTCTGAGCAATGAACCTTCACAGCACTGCTGAGCTACATGTACACTAAGGCCCAATCCCATTTCTTATTTTTACCCCTACCCCTTGTGTTCGAGTGTAACCCTCCCACTTGAAACTGAGTTAGAAGGGGTAGTGGTTGAAATCTTCCCCCTATGAAATGGGACAACCCTTCAAGAACCGGATATGTCATCAGTTGTCGTC
>CM067490.1:31677538-31704017 GCA_034552555.1 Semaprochilodus insignis | reverse complement strand
TCATTAACAGGCTGCTAGCGGTGCTCTGTAGGCGACCCTGCCGGTCTGCAGTGATAGCAGAGGAGGGTGGAGTTCAGCCCCTCATTGCTTAAATACATTTAGGGCATCATATGACCTCAAAGAGGCGGATGACCATTATTTATTATCACCACCAAGAACTCTTCAGTGATATGAAGCTGAACTTAGCTTTTTAATCGCCAGTATCATGATCGAATTTCCCGTTCCACCTTAAATGGTGCAGCAACCTGCAGGTACCAGAACGTAACTGCTGCACCATTTAAGGTGGAATGGGAAATTTCGCTAGGTAGCGCCGAGACATCAGCGTATTACTAGTGATTTTTATACCTTATGAAATAAATGACCATAAAACACTTCTACAGTGGTTATCTTACAGTACAGCGGGTTTTTAACAGAGAACATACTCATATTTATGGGTCTCTTTCGTCGCTTGTGCAGCCATCTTGCCGATGATTCGCAGGACATTCAGGGGATTTTCTCATAACACTACGTTTGGAGCATGCCTCTGAAAAATCTCAGTTTGAAGGGCCATGTAGCCCTAACACTTCGCCCTACCCCTCGGGACAACCCTACCCCTAGACATGAACACGCAAAACCAAGGGACAGGGCTAAGTGGTAGGGGCAAGGAGTGAAATGGGATTGGGCCCAAGAGTAGTCATAAATGTAGTGTTGAAATGTCAGAAACACGTTTAGTACATGTCTTTTCACAACAGTAGGACATCCCAGAGTGTACACTCTTTACAACAATGAGCCACGACAGTGATACAGAAACTGGACGTGAGCTGAAGCTGAGGCCTCACAAGAAGAGATGTACAGTCCCACAATATGGTCTGATTCCACTCCACATGATCATAGACAGCTGTAGACACAACACAAATATCACAGATCCCACATCCCCTTACTCACCTGTTTGATGAATACAGCACACTCCAAAACAGAACTCCAACAGGAGCTTGATGAATTAATGCAAAACATTCCTTCATCATTTAATATTCAGAACTGCAAAAACCCCAAAGAATGTACAAATGACCAATCAAACTCTGAACTGTGGTTTGAACAGAGGCAGGGTCGAATCACTGCCAGTCACTTTGATGAAGTGATACCATGTAAGACGGCTCACGCTAGTGTGACCTCAAAAATCATGGGGTACACGTCCAGCAACAATACAGCTGCTTTAGTCTTGCATTTAACTCAAAGCAGGAAAGCTGCCATGAGAGTCTAAAGGTAGAGGAAACTGGGTTGGTGGTTATATCCCCATTTAGGGGCTAGCCACAATGGAATAGTGCACAGCAAGTGCTGTCCACCAGCTTGAGATGAAATGGGCAGCAAAATAGGTAGAAATGACTAAGTGAAGCTACAAAACTGCAGACTTCTGTCTAGACCACAATGATCAGCTTAAAAAGAACCATGCATACTACACACAATTACAGGGCAAATTAGGCAGTGTGTGAACTTACTTTGTAATATGGACAACTACTGACTGTCACATTCAGAGAACAGACTTCTGTGAAGAGCAGTGGCCTTAGATCAGACCTAAACTCGACTACTTTGACAGACGACATATTCTCAGAGAACCTTCACGCACACGCTGAAGGAACAGTTCCTAATGGCCAAGATCACATGCCTGTGCAAATCTGACCTCAAGATAAATGTTCACTGCAGAGCATGTCAGCAGGTGTCCCATCTTAAATGTGTAGAGTTTAAAAAAAAAAAAAATAAATAAAAAAGACAGCCACGTGAGATGCGGTTGTGGCCTGGGTGCTGGTCGTCACCCAGCCACCAGGGGGCAGCGGCAAACTGACAATTGTTCCTGTGTTCGTTCCTAAGAGGGATTAAGGAAGGGTTCTTACACCCATCCCTCTCTCTGTTTCTCTGGCTCTCCTAAAAGGGGAGAGCTGTTGTCCCCTCCTTCGTTTCATTAATTTATTTTACTAGTATCTCCATCCCTGACTTCTGGTTATTTTTGTTGGGAGTCTCACAAGTTTTAACCCTCCCATGGCGTCCTTTGTGTCCCCGTTTCCCGCTCAAACATTTCCTGAATTCGGGTGGGTTTTTTGCGGTACTTATTTTTTTCCCCACCAATATTCAATTCCCACTCCTTTTATTGCCCACCTGTTTTAAGGTCACCTGTGGAGCCGCAGCTTGTCCGGTAGAGCCTTAGTAGTGTTCTCAGGAGCTGTTCTCTTCAGGAGCTCTGAACCGATTTCCACCGACAGCTACCATTACACCCTTTGGTACTGCACAAGTACAAAAAGACTCATTACAGGACCGCATGTCATTCAGTAGAAACAAGACACTGCAGTTTTAACCACTGTTCTGGATAACCTACCTACATGCACATACTTGTAATCTCATATCAAATCTTGTATGCACAACACATGACATGTTTGTTAGTGATTTTGTCTGCTGGCTTTAATAAAAAGGTTCCAAAGAGTTTGTCTAACATACTTCATGAACCAACAGCTTATCCAAATTACCCCAAGCAGAGCATACAGCTAACATTTCATCCACAGCTGCAACTGTGTCTTTGTGATCCAATTGCTCTTTCAACATTTATCCTTCTTCTCGACATCTGCCTGGACCTAGACACCGCTAGTCCTGAGAGCTGTGTTTGTCCTTGGGTTGAAGCTGGTCTGAGCAGCTGGGCTCCTTTCGTGGCAACATACTCAGGGAAACTGAACCTCCTGTCAGCCAAAACTACATCACCATGTGCTCTTTCCCATGTGCCAGTGTAAGCCTCCTTTAGCTTTAGCACATAATGGGAATGCTATGAAGGCAGGGTGTGGACCAGAGTTCTAGGTTCTAGGAGTAATGACTTGTGTAACTAGCTTAAATTGGAGACTTTGAACCCCCCCAAAAATCTAAAATCTAATATTGTCTTCAGGAAGATCTGGGCATTAAATAAAACACTGAGAAACCAATAAAAGAGCTTGTACAGTGAATTTTCCTCAAAAATAAAAGTACAGAGCTCACCTTTCAAGAGTTTACATTGTTTCTGCACTTTACCTTATTCTGTAATTAATCCCTTAATGAAAATGTTCCAAATTGTTTGTTCACTTTTTATTTTGGGAAGTATGAATTCTTCCTATTCAGCAGATTAAATTAGCAGCTTATTAGTTTCACTTAAATTACAAGTATGTGAGTATTTATGCCAAAATTATTTGAAGTTTCTATTTAAATACCTTGCTTTTCATATTTGAATAAAATCTATATATTATATAATAAAATAAAATAAAATATTTTGCTTGAATATTCATCTGAGTTNAAGTTTGAATTCTTCCTATTCAGCAGATTAAATTAGCAGCTTATTAGTTTCACTTAAATTACAAGTATGTGAGTATTTATGCCAAAATTATTTGAAGTTTCTATTTAAATACCTTGCTTTTCATATTTGAATAAAATCTATATATTATATAATAAAATAAAATAAAATATTTTGCTTGAATATTCATCTGAGTTAACTTATGATTTAGTTTCAAACCCAAAACAAAATGTAGTTTTCACATCAACATCAACAAGAATTTACAATAGGTTTCCAAAAGAAAAGAAAAAAAAAAAAGAGCAATATAATAGCTCTCACTATAATAAACAATTCACTTTAAAATTTAACAGCCCAAACAGGATTTTTAAATTGTTTATTTATTTATTTATTTATTTTTTTTAAGGGTTTGAGCAATAACCAGAGATGAACAAAGCCGTCCGTAAAATGGCGGGTGGAGAGGACTAAATGAAAAAACAGGGGAAAAAATCCTGTGCAAATCCGACTAGGCGGACTCCTTGAATAACGCTGCTTGAATCAAAGTCTGTCCTACCGTGTCAGTATGACCCAAACCAGTTTTCTTTCACCAAACTCGACGAATCCACAGCTGGTGCTCTGGAAACATTCAAACCTCATGGGTGGCTCGCCATCTTGGCTCTCTCACTCCGTGTTGCAAATCCGCGAGAGAGGAAGGCGCAAAAAAACTTGACCTGCATTAAACAAATATTAAATATTAGAAAATAATGTCCGAACATTAAAGTTAAAACCATTTACAGCAGTTATAGTAATATTTCCCCCTTTGGTATTTATCTAATAAAACATATAACGACTCTTTGCGTAGCTTTTACGTACAAACAGCAACATGGCGGCTTCACTACACCGAATCCTCTCTGATTTCAACTAGTTCGCTCAAAGCAAGTAAAACCACAAAATACCCAACAAACACAATTACTCTTTTCAACAGACCAATATAAACGTTACACACAATTTTAACCCATTTCTAATCACATAAACTGAACTCTTCAGCACAGTAAGTTCGGTTTTAAGTTAGCAAAAGTTCGTTTTTATCACAAGAGCTTTTTAAACACAAATCCTCTGTAACAGCTTTTACAGCACCACGCTGTGTCCGGATGGCAGACTGCGGTTGTACGTCTGAGAAAACTGTTTTAGCAAAGTTTATTTCCTAATAAAATCGGATTTTAATCCATTTCCCGTTGTTTCTCTCTCTCTCACTGCAGCTCTCCTGCTCTGTCAGCCACGTGACTCAAGGTGGGGCTATGCTAATATGGTAAGAGTAGCTCATTGGTTTTAACGGTTGCATCGAACTCTTAAAGAAACAGTAGCTGTATTTACAAGTATAGGCCAAAGTGACCACTGGGTTACACCAGCATCTCGGCAAGACCGCTCAGGGTGTGCCAAAGTCGGATGCGAGATTCCGGGATTCATATCTCTGGTTCCTTGAAGCAATGCAATCCCGGGTAAGGGCACATCATGCTGGACCTGTTGAGTTTTGCTTCATCCCGGAAGGTTGGATCATTACAGTAGGGAAGCATCACCTTCTTCCGCGGTTTAATCGATGACATCACTGATCATTAGGGCTGGACTTCCATTACATCACTGTCAGCTTTAGTCCTGCAGCCCAAATGAAGACTATTCCATCATACATGATACTCCATAGCTCATAGCGCTGGTGAGCCCCCATAGGGTAGGTAGGTGCCCTGTTTATGTTTTCACCCCTGACCTTCAAACAGTCCCCGACTGGTGCTGACCCCTCCCCATCTGTCCTTCTGAGAGACTCCGCCTCTCTGGGAGGATCTTTATACCCCATCAACTTACTCACCTGTTACCAGTTCACCTGATTAGCTGTGAGACTTTCCAGCAAGTGTGTTTAGCCTTACACACCTTTATCAGTCTTTTCATCTCAGACCTGTTTCTACATGGGCTTCTACTCCTCAGTTTCAGTGTCTGATGTGCTGTTTTATTCCATATCCAGTTCAATATGGAGTTTAATTTAATTCTGAACAGAGACCCAACTTTTCTGGAAATGGAACAATGTGTTTCTATTATACACACATTTACAACCCAACCTCTTCAAACTAGTACCTTTACAGGAGAACGAGAATCACTGTATTATGATGGATCTAGTTTATTAATAACCATATGTTTACATAGTATTTACCAAATAAAGAAGCTGCCTGTTTATTTACTGTACTTCAGTGTTCTGAGTAAACTCTACAATAAAACTGTTTATCTGATAATCAATCAAAACTACAATACTTCATAAAAACATGAAGCTTATATTGTTATATTTTAACACAATTAAGACCTTAAAATGTAAAAAATAAAATTATAACACTATATATGTTATTTAATTACTGTATACATTGTTTATTGTTTGGACTGAAACTGGAAATAAAACTAAAATCTTAAAATATAAAACAATTAAATAATTATTTTATTATTTATTTTGTATGCATTGATCATTATTAAAGGAAAACGTTTTGGAAGAAAACTATTTAAAATATGGTTAAAAAGAAAAAATATCAAAAACAATTATAACTATATAACAAGGGTTATATAGTTAATTATTTACAGGTTGTTTATTTTTTTAAATTAATTGTATTTGAAAGTAAAGTTTAAAATGCAAATTAATAAACAATAATGACAATAATGTGATTTATTGTATAAACATTTATTGTGTAGATATTTGTTATTGAAATACAGTTAGTAATCAAACTAAATAAAATCGTAAAATATTAAATGAAGTTATAACTGTTTTATTGTTTGTTTATTGTTCAGATTGTTTACTGAAATAAAACTGTTTTTAAAAGTTAATATAAACTGAAAATATTAAATAATAAACTATAATTTTTGTTTACTGTTTCTGAGATTGAGCTGTATTTGAAAGTGATCAAAAGTTAATATAAAATATATAAATAAAATATAAGGATTATGTGATTTATTCTATAGACTGATCATTATTATTGGAATACATTTAGCAGTAAAAGTTAATTAAAATATTAAACTATTAGAAATGAAATTCTAACATTATTTTATGATTTAAAATTAAACTTAAAATATTTCAGATAAATGAAGTATAGCGATTATAATTATTAATTATTTATTTATTTATTGCATAGATTGTTTACTGTTATTTGGGGGTATAAAATTGGAATTAAACTGTATTTGAATGTGAATACAAACTGAAAATAGGAAATATGAAAATATAATGTAATTAAACTGTTATAAATGAATAAATGATGGCGGTTATGTTTGTTTATTGTACAGATTGTTGTTATTGGATTTAAACTGTATATAAACGTTTGAAATTTTCAGTAAATAAATTATAACGATTATAGTATGATTTTATTTATTGCACATTTGGACTTTATTAATTAATTTAAGTTAATAAAAGTTTTTATTTTAATTACTTTAATTTTAATAAATGTATTAATATATTTACAGTTACCGTGGAAATGTCCTGAAGTATCATGATATAACATCTTTGCAACATCGCCCACCCCAACACCTCCACAGTCCTGTTAATTTTACTGCACGGTTTCTGAGTAAACACTACATGTACCAGAACTTCAGCACACACCCCATGACTTTTCTACTTTCCTATATGTGATTTCCAGTAATGGTGCATTACGATGTGCAGACGTGTGTGTTCTGTAGAGAAGGTGTTCACTTATTTACACTTACACCCATCAGCCATAACATTAACACCACCTCCTTGTATCTGCATTCACTGTCCATCTTATCAGCTCCACTGACCCTATAGGAGCACCACCATCTACATAATACCTGCTCTGTGGTGGTCCTGTGGGGGTCCTGACCATTGAAGAACAGGGTAATACAGTATACAGAGAAACAGATGGACTACAGTCTGGAACTGTACAACTACAGAGTGCTCCTACATGGTCAGTGGAGCTGATAAGATGGACAGTGCATGTAGATACAGGGAGGTGGTGGGACTGGGCAACGTGGTCTTCCTGTACATGCTGTGCCGTGACATTGTCTCGTCTGAGGTGTCCAGCTTGAAGGAACTGCAGGTCATGGTGCTCACCTGCCTTTATGTGTCATACGTCTTCATTGGCCATGAGCTCAGCTACCCTTCATAGCGGAGGAGAACAGAGATGCCTTCTGGAGGTGGACTTTGGCCATCACCTGGCGCATGAGTGGCAAGATGCTGCAGATCAACAACGACCTGCATGTCTTTGCTGACCTGAAGACTGCGGCAGATCATTAGAGGATCAAGCAGGACCAAGCGGACCACCAACTTTCTGTGAGGGGGGAACAGTTCTGACTCTAGAGTGGAGCGTTTCATACGGAACCACTCTGAATGCTGTTATTTCCATCTTCACCATTTAGTTATGCAGGGATTCTGGTACACCGGTGGCCTTTACCTTTAACTTAAGCCTGTGACTGCTGTTGATGGGTACATAGTCTCGATGTTGGCTTGTCCTGCTGTATAATATAGATCTGGCTGGTATGTCATACCGATAACTGATTTAACGTTAGCGTTTAGGCTACTTTGGCTGCACTATTTAGACAGTATATTCTTTACTGTGTTGACCGTTAGCCCTTTCCTTGTGGTGTAAATGAGAGGTGATGGTGATCATCAGTCAGACACAGTTTCTACTAACTCTTAAATGTGACCTTCAGTGATGAGCTGGACCCTGGATCGGGGCATTGGAGTTGTGGTGCCTTTAGGCACAGGAAAGGAGACAGCAGTGTCTTCAGGTGTTGGGAGTTGCTCAAAGGCCCAGCAACGGGAGCTCCAAAGTAAAGGAAATGGTAGCAGCAACAGCTTCAACGGTGGGCAAGTTTGGACCGTAGTGGTGATGGATTCAGCTATGAGCAGGACCTCTGGAGGGATGGCACCATACGGGCACAGGAATAGTAGCAGCAGTACCTTCAACCATAGCTGAGCAGCCATGAACAGCTGTGGGACAGTCGTACCTTCAGGTGGTGGTGATCTTGGAAGCCTCAGAAGGAACAGCAGACTGTGGAGTGGAGACCCCAGGAGTGACTGCAGGACATGCATTGGTTTTTGGACACAGGCAGAGCAGTGCCAATGTGTGGCAGCAGACTTCTAGAGCGGCAGATCCTCATGACCAGGGCATCAGCAGCAGTGGGTAGTTCTGGAGTGTTGGTGGCTTCGACCATGGGCACAGTCATACTTTGAGTTGGGCTCTTCAGGCAGGGGCATGGTGACTGAAGTAGTGGAGCCTTCAACCTTGTGACTGAGCACTGGCGCAGTGTCGTTTTCATCATGAGGCATGAAGAATGGTGTAGCAGTGTTATCAGGCAGATGCTGACTGTTTTATCTGTGAGTAGAGGTGCTTCAGGTGTGGTTACAGACACTGTAGCATTTATGTCTACAGTTATCTGAAGGTTATCTAGAACAGCAGTAGCTTTAGGCTGTAGCTAAGATGCTGTAAACAGAACCTCCGAAATGGTGGCTGTGTCTACAAGTATGTGTATGCAGACTGTAACGGCAGTGCCATTAACTGAATGTTACGGTGTCGCATTGTTGCCAAGGATGAGCTAAGGTGTTGGAGTACTGGAACCTGTGGCAGGTACTGAGGCTGTAGTACGTTCAGGAGTGCTGCGGAGCAGCGGTATATTTCGGTGCAGGGATGGAGACTGTAGTAGGAATGTTTTAGGTTATAGACTGGATCTGGAGTTGAGACTATGGTGACCCCCCTTGGTGGTAGTAAGTAGTTCTTGGTGGTGGTGGAGACTGCAGTGGCAATGTCTTCCATAGCAGAGAAACGCTAGAGTGGGATCACCTTTAGGCATGGATGTGTAGTCTGTAGCGACAGCGCTATTGGTTGTGTGCAGGAGCTTTGGACCAGTGGCTACTATGAGCGGGGGAAGTGGAGTGGTGGCAAATTCAGCTGCAGGAAGGAATTCTACAACAGCAGCGCTTTTAGGTGTGCTCAGAGACTGTAATGACGATGCTTACTGGTATAGGCAGCGGCTCTGGAGGCCAAGTGGAGGCACCAGGAATATCTGCAGACTGGACAACAGTAATAATACTGAGGCTGGAGCAGAGTAGTGGTGGTTTCATTTGTG
This sequence comes from Semaprochilodus insignis, assembly GCA_034552555.1. Classification (NCBI taxonomy): domain Eukaryota; kingdom Metazoa; phylum Chordata; class Actinopteri; order Characiformes; family Prochilodontidae; genus Semaprochilodus; species Semaprochilodus insignis. The sequence continues at coordinate 31,694,656 of CM067490.1, read as the reverse complement.
AGAGGGAGCAGTGGGAGCAGGGGAGCGCTAGTCTTAGAGAGTGGAATGCAGCATCATCACTACAAATGGCATCTTCACCTGTGAGCTGTTTGCCTGCACTGGACATCTTCAGGCACAGGCGTGGGGACTAGTGGCAACGCCTTCACTTGGGAGCAGGAACAACAGGAGCACTTGCAGTCATGAGGAGGAGCTTTAAAGTGATGACACTTGAGAACAGGAAGACTGTAGTGGTGATGAAAGTGAGGGAGCAGGTTTTCAGGTGTGGGCATGTAAACTGTAGTATTAATGCTTCTGGCAGTAGATGAGTAGTGAGTGGCAATGGCATTACTTGTGGGCAGGACCTCCAGAGTGGTGACTTGTCTTCAGGAGCTGGCCTGGAGATGTTACCAGTACTGTGAAGTAGCACTGCAGCAGCAGCACACTGGTTTGGTGGCACCTCTGACTGTGAGCAAGGGCACTGGAGAGCTGCAGGGAGGAGTTCTAGAGAGGCAAGGCTTTTGGATATGAGCTTGTAGACCGCATCCTCAGACTGTGGAGTGCCTTCCTTTAGGTTTGGTGACAGATACTGCAGACATCTCACCATCTAATAGGACAGTAGGATGGGGGGCATCTTTAGGTGCATGTGGGGGTGTCTTCTGATGGAAACTGTAGCAGCAATGTCTTTAGCTGTGGGCATGATCTCTGGAGTAGTGGTGACTGCAACTGCAAGCCAAGACACTGGAGTACCTTCAGCCAGGAGCACAAGTGCTGGAGGGGTAGCATCTTTAGATGCCATCCGATGGAAACTGTAGCAGCAATGTCTTCAGCTGTGGGCATGATCTCTGGTGCAGTGGTGTCTGCAGCCACAAGGGCAGAAACTTTAGTGATGGAACGTTTAGACACCGTCATGGAGAGGCCAAAGTCAGGATGAGACCCCTGGAGGTTGGAGGAGGTGCTTCAGGTTGTACTGTGGTATTGTTTGTACTGGGAGAATGGAAACTGCAGCGACAGCACCTTCAGCCACGAGCAGGAGCTCTGGAAGGGTAGATACCTTCAAAAGTGGTGCTGCTCCTGTTTATGCTATAAATGTCTTGCATTGGTTATTTCTGTGCTTTTATAATCAGTTGATGATTTATTGATGCACTGTAGTTTATTACTGTTTAAACCGTTTTTTTTTTATTGCTGCAATTTCAATAGACAAACAGTAAATGCATATTTAATTGATACATAGTGTGCATTAAGCTAGCCAATGTGTATCTAAGTGTGCCCCATGTAAATATATAGATGTTTTCTTATTTAATATTGTAGTATTACATAAATACATCAAAGTTATCAATGTATTTGATTAGCAAGGATTCCCTTCACAGCCAAAAATGACTGTCCATCTTACAGCCACTTTCAGTGCCCCTGTGCAGGCGTCCCCTGCCCTTAGCTGAAGACCTACTATAGCCTTCACGCCCATACCTGAAGGTGCCGGCACTTCGTAACTCCTGCCCACAGCTGAACCCATCACCACTGCAGTCTCTGTTTCATATTAGCAACCAGGGTTACTGGAGAGGTGGCACCTTCAACTATGGGCATCACCCATGTTAGGCTTGCAGCAGTTCCTGTAGTCACTGAGCCCTTCCTCAGAGTCCCTGCTACCCCAGATGGTGGTACTGTCCCAGAATCCTCCAGGTGCCCCAGATTACAGATGAGTTTCCACCACTCAAGGAACACTGGCCACTGGCTGAAACACTGGCCAGCCTAATGCACACTGTACCATGCTAATATATAGGCTTAGTGTTTCCTTGAATATTAACATATTACGTAAATATAGAAGCTCCATCAGAAAGTGTTCCCTTCACAGCAAAACAGGGCAGTTTATCTTGCAGCCCCTGCAAGTGCCCCTGCTCATGGCTACAGGTGTCAACATCTCCTCCCTGTAGCTGAAGGCATCACCCACGGCAGCACTCTGGAACTCCTGCCCACAGGTGGAGACACCACCACCACAGTGTCTGTTCCACTGCCAAAACCAGGGTTACTGCAGAGGTGGCACCTTCAGCTGCGGGCACTGCCACTGTTAGGCCTGCAGCCCCTCCTGCTGCCTCTGGTGAGCTCCTCATTGTTGAGGCCTTTGTGTCCCCTACGATGCTGCCATCTGTGTCCTCTACCTGCGGTGTCAGTCTTTCTCAAGATGGTCCTGCCCAGTGCCCCTGCTCACAGCCGAAGAGATGACCAGCTGCAGACCATGTGGAGGCCTATAGGAGCGACCGCAGACGGGCATCATACAGCATGTCCAGCACCCTTGGGAACATTTAGAAGGTCAGTAACATTCAGATGTGTCCTTTCTAGAGTTCTAGTGTGTAGATACCGCACATGGATTTCATGTGGTCACCCCTCAAGAAATCAATGAAAATTAAACCTGTACTTTAATCTGTACTGACCTGTCCAGGGTGTTTCCTGCCTGCTGCCCAGTGAGCGCTGGGATAGATTCCGGCATCCCACCTCACCCCACCTTACCTCACCCCACCTCAGGCCCAGGAGGATTAGCAGTTTAGAAGGTGAATGAACGAATCTGTATTGTACTGAAGACTGCATAGATAGAGCTGCATAGATTGTACAGACTGGTGAACGGTTTGTTGTGAAACATGAAGTTAGTGTTCAGTGTTAAGTACTGAAGTGTTTGTGGTGTTAGTATTGTATGTGTAGTGATACATAGCGTGCATTAGACCAGCCCAAGTGCAGCTAAATTAGCCTAATGCTAATATATAGGTCCATTTTTAATGCTTATATAGAAATAAAGAAGTAGGAGTTTTAATGAACTCTGATTAGTCAGGATTTCTCCTGCACTTACAGCTACTGTGTACTGAGAGTCCCTCATCTTCCAGCCGGTGCTACACTACTTCTCCAGCCTCTGTGCCCACCACGCCGTCAGACACATCCAGTCCAGATCTCTTGCTAAAAGCACCACTATGTGTCTCCATGAACACACCTGAAGCTACCAGCACTCCATAGCTGGTGTCACAGCTACAGCCTCTGCTTAACATCCATGATCGGAATCACTGAAGAGGTGGATCCTTCACCTGTGGACATCGCCGTCGTCGTTGGACTTGCAGCAGTTCCCGTGGTCTCCGCTTGAGCTGTTCCTGAGGCCAAGATCCAGTAAAGTCATCACCTCCGTGCCCACCGTCGTCTACTACATACATGAACATACTTGAACTGCCTGTAGATTCCTAAACAGGAATTCCACTCATTTCTCTGCATAAAGATTTGCTTTGCTGGGAAATGCTCAAAAACGTCCTGTTCACGGTGTTGGGTAACCAGACATCCACCTCTAAAAGCTCCCTCACAGAACTGTATTCCAAGAAATGGTTATGAGTACGCTGCCAGATGTCTGGAACGTTGTTTCCCGTTAGTTTAGAGAAGACTGTGGTTTTAAGATCCGTTCATGGTGGAGGGATAAACAATCTGCAGAATTCCCCTTTAAGCTACAGGAACATGAACTAAGGCTAGATTTGTTGTACATAACTGTATATAATATCTGATGCTGATTGTGATGTGAGATGTTTTCAGATCTTCAGTAATCTGTTTGTATGTGTTTAGAATGGTTATTTACTGTATAATAATCTGATGTAAATATTGTTTATACAAATCACAGTGTGTTGTTTGGAGGTTCTGATGTTCTTCACAATGCTGCAAATACTCGCTCACATCCAGAGCGAGTATTCACTTCTAATTGGACTGAACTCTGTGTTGAAACCATGTACAGCAGCACTCAGGAAGTCTTCCCAGTGCACCGTGTGTGTGAATACAGTACAAGATGGATTCCAGAACAGTTAGTTTCTCTTACCTCAGTACTCTACAGACCTCCAACATTACTGAGTCAGAGTCTACCTACTTTTCCCACAATGCATTTCACACTAAAGACTATTCAACTGTTACGGAATAGTGAACAAATCTGCTGCATCAGCACATCTGCTTCCTCATTTCAGGGTTCAGCATTTAGTGGGTTGGTTTAAAGAGTTCAAACATCTTTAACAACCTGAAACTGAACATTAGTGACCTCATCAGCCAACATGACCATGTTTAGAAAAGACCAAGCATGTTTTGGATATTTCTGGTGATCCATTCATCATGAAATGTCCACCCAATGTAAACAGCAGCTCATGTGATCAAATGATGCCAAGAAATTAAAATCAACCAAATTGGAGATACATGGTTTTCATTGGACAGCGAAGATATGTTTGTGAGATACATTCCCATACTGTGGAAAGCATGAACTAAAGCCGGAGGTGGGCATTAATAGAGTTTCACAGATGTGCAGGTCACCCAGGCTATGTTCACTAATACCCCCAACACACACCATCATGGATGCTGGCTATGTGCACTGGTATCATGCCGGATGATCCCTCTCCTCTTTAGCTCGGAGAACCCTGCACATTCTGATTCCACATTTTGATTTGTCGGACCACCGGATCCTGTTCCACTTGTCCTGAGTCCATTTTGAATCAGCTCAGGTCCAGTGAAGGCTCTGGGATTTCTGGATCTGTTCATTTTGCCCCCTGGTGCCCCCTAGTTGAAGAAACGTTGCTAAAGTGCCCCCTACAGTGGCTAGAACTAGGGGACATGCCCCGTTGTCTGCACATTACTGCTCGAAGGATCACCACAGAGGGCATGTGAACGGTGATGTGTCCTCCAGAGAAAGGAAATCTGATTATGTGTCTTAATGAGGGCCCTTTCGGTGGAGACAGCGTGACGCAGTGCCCTATCTCTATCTCTCACACCACACACACTGTGTACACACCACACACACTGCACACAAACTGTATACACCACACACTGCACACACCTCACACACCACACACAATAGACACACCACACACACTGCATTTTTGGACATGCCCAAACCCGGCTGTTTCCTTCGCCTGAGAGCCACAAAACTTCACGTACTTACTAAGGGCAGGTCCCCAAATGCCAATCCACAGCCATACTGACCCGCACTCCTCTATGTGTCGTTTATTCATCCCTCGTTTATTCATCCCATGGAATCCCATTCATTTTTGACTCAAACCAAACTCTAAAGTTTCTTTTGCCCGACAGTCACCAAACTGTGTGTACTCACTCAGGGCAGGTCCCCAAACACTAATCCACAGCTGTACTGACCCACACTCCTCTATGTGTTTATTCATCCCTTGTTCCTCACTTTTATTATTATTTATTATTATTATTATTATTATTATTATTATTATTATTATTTCTCTCTCTCTCTCTCATTCACCCATCCTCTAAACTGCTGTATCCCTCTGGGGTGTTGCTGATGCCTATCCCAGTGCTTAATGGGCATAATGCAGAAAACACCCTGGACAGGCCGCCTGCATACGCCTGCAGTTAAAGAATATCACAGAACTGACTAAGCCACTTGGGAGTGTGGAGTCACTGGACAAATGAAACAGATTTTTATGAATATTGCGACACTTGTGAGATTAAACATTACAATGTGTTGTATTATGTATGGCATACATTAAATTACATTCTCCTACATGTCATTTGTGTGGGCTGTCTCCAGCTGGTGCTGTCTAGTATCATCTAAAGACAGCCTGGACCCTCCATCAGTCAGGACACATTTTAGAAATGAGATACATGTGTAAAGATAGATATGCTGAGTGCCATCATGCAACTAGGTCATGTCAAAATGTATGCTAAAAAAAACAGGACATGATTTCAGGCCACTCAGAGACCACTCTGCTTCTGTGCTGTCAGCTACGACTTCATGCATACAGCAAAAAACAGTGCCTGGTAATGATGTAAGGATGCTGCAGATTGAGGCAACACAGGTGCTAGCGGTAGCCAGATCAGTGAGCTGGGGCTTACTGGAAAGTCAAAATTGATAGCTTCTGGATGAGAACCGCAGGACTGACCTTGTATCAGGAGCTTGCAAGTATCTATGCTGACATGTCAAGGGGGTTTAACTCAATATGTTTCAAATACAGAACAATGATGCAAGAAGACCATGTGAAAGGAAGATGGTTTCTTGGGATCTAACAAAAATATGGTTTGGTTGAAAACAAGCCAGCACAGTCTTTAAAAGCTCTGTATAAACTGAGCTGTTACTTCTTTACCTTTTTGGCCAGTTTAACATTAACACGTCCCATACAGGTGATCACTGGTTGGCATGGGGTTGCAGGCCGTGGATCATGTGTTGCTGTACAAATTGTCAGCCCCATTCTACCTTAACACATCCATGGGAAAGGGCCATTGTAGGATAGTGGATGAAGTAGGTAAAGCACGTAGTTGAGTTAAAGTAGAGATCGCCAATGTGAAATATTCCTCCAGTGTCAGTAGAAGTTCCTCCCTTTAGACCTCCACTAGAGTAAAAGTACTAAAGTATTTACCTTCAAGTGTACATGGGTCTGCAGTTAAGTAAATCCCACAGGTCTTTGTTATTTTAACATTGAGAGCTGAATATTAATACTAACTAGTGTTTGAGTATGTAGCATATATTACAGTTACAAATGCCAGAGTATACTCACAAATCCACAGCGTGTTCTTAAAAACCAGTGGATTTTTGAGTATGGTAATGATGGACACTACTGTCCCACAATGCAATCTCCCAAAACAGCCTGTAAAAATAAATGTATTCTAGTAAATAATGTGTTTATTTGTTTGCGTTTTATAGCAGCCTTTAGAGTCCAGCTTGGTATGATGTAAGCGCCACCACTTCCTGTCAGTAAGAAATGATGTAGTATGCCAATACTTTGTGTACCAGCCTGCTGAACTCACACTATTAACCTTAGTACATAGTATATTGTGGCCCTCCGGCCGGGGGAGGGGTTGAGCACACTGATTGGGAAAACCTTGACGAGGCCTTGACGAACACCCAGCGCAAGTGAACCAGTTTGCTTTATTTACACATATACTGCCTGGTCACACACTCTAATATTTCATTGGACCGCCTTTGGCTTTGATCACGGCATGCATTCGCTGTGGCATCGTTTCCACAAGCTTCTGAAATCACTCTGGAACAGGGTAAATCTGGACTCATCAGACCACATGACCTTCTTCCATTGCTCCAGAGTCCAATCTTTATGCTCCCTAGCAAATTGAAGCCGTTTTTGCTGGTTAGCCTCACCGACAAGTGGTTTTCTTAAGGTTACACAACTGTTTAGTCCCAATCCCTTGAGTTCCCTTCGCGTTGTGCATGTGGAAATGCTCTTACTTGCGCACGCCCATGTGATGGCGACTCTGGTGGTGGCGGGACCAGAAATGGTGTATAAACGTTTTGAGTTGAGTTGAGTTGAGTTTGAATTGAGTTAATCTCAACTCAAATCTGTCAAACCAGCCTGTAAAAATAAATGTATTCTAGTAAATAATGTGTTTATTTATTTGTGTTTTGAAGCAGCCTTCAGAGTCCAGCTTGGTATGATGTAAGCGCCACCACTTCCTGTTAGTAAGAAATGATGCAGTATGTTAATATTGTGTGTACTAGCCTGCAGAACCCATACTATTAACACTAGTACCCAATGTAAATGGTGTAAACGGTGTAGTATTAGTGTGTAGTACAGCCATTGTTCTTGATTTGTTGCACTATGGGTGGTGCAGTCTTTAACAGAGAGGTGAGCCCTCCTTATCTTAACTTCTGAAAGACTCCACCTGTCTGGGAGGATCTTTTTATGTCCAAACATGTTACTGACCTATTGCTAATTAACCTAATCAACTATGAGATTTTCCGCTAGGTGTTTCTTTAGCATTACACAACCTTACCAGTCTTTTCTTTCTCCAGTCCCATCTTCTTTGAAAACATGCTGCTGGGATTTCAATCTTTGTTTTTTTGTCTTTGTGCTATTTCCAGTTATATACAGGCTTTCAATTCGATTTGCACACCATTGCATCCTGTTTTCATTTACACTCTGGACAGCATCCCAGCCTTGCAAACAAGTTTTTTTATAACAGACAAAAACAAACCAAAACAAAATAATGGGTGTTATTGTAAAGCATCATGTATATCATGTATATCTGTTCATGCCGTAGGAGTCTTTGTGACCGGGAGGTTAGCCTTGTAACTTTAGCCTGGCTGTAGGCAAGATTTACCCAGTTCAAAAGCTCAGTTGCTTTCATCTCCATCGCTGCACTTTTTATTCTCAAACAGTCTCAAACAGTCAAGACAATAGGATGGGATTTCCTGGTGAGAGCAGCAGAAAAGCTCATTCATAATTCACAGGGCTGCTGCATCACAGTAGAACCGAACAGGTATATGAGACGGGGGTCCGGAAAAATAAGTAGATATGTCTTCTATACTGATTTCAGAAAAATACGGCAGTTTTGGCATCAAATGGCGAGTATAACCCATGACCTCACTGGATCGATGTACACTGAAAGAGCAAGAGAGCCATAACACATGTCAATGAGGTTCTCCTTGTGGAGGTATTACAGGCTATTAGGTACCAGTTTCATGCAAGGTGTAGGTGTAATGTAGGGTAGTATGTACAGACACCACAATAGTGAATGCAAACTCGTCTGGAGACTGAGAGGAAGAAGGTCTTCCTGAAGTGGCTCGTTTTAGTGATCAAGAGTCTGTATTGTCTGCCAGAAGAAAGGAGGCTGAAATATGAGGTCATTTCTGCAGCCCATTTCTTGATGTACTCGATGTACAGGGATTGTGCTGAGAGGAGATCACAATCGATTACTTTTGAGGCCTTGCACACAATCCGTTCGAGTTCCCATCCAAGAGTTAGATTTAGTGTTGCTGAACCATAGAAGAAATGGACGACATCAGAACACGCTTTGACCTATTTCAGTGCAGAGCAATATCAGAAAGTCATTGGTTTCTCTGGATTTCTTCAGTGTTCTGAGGAAACAGAACCTCTGTTGGGTCTCATCAATATTCCTGCTGGTATTCAGGTTCGGCTGGTATATGTAGATTGGATTGGATGATTCCTGATTCCAGTGGACACTGTGCTACTCTTTGGTACTTTAAAACCATGAGGGACATGAGGGATGCACTGCGACTTCCTGCTCTAAAATGCAGTGGCTAACATAAGGCTCTGCCTAAGGCAATTTGTATGATTGACATGAAAACGTGGGGCGACATTTAATCCAATATCACACTGAGTAAGCTGCACAGAATTCAACTGTTAGTGTATTGCACCTCAACAGTTAAATCTCTATCTTTAATCTCTAAAGACGCTTTGCTAACTCATGCCTCTGTGCACTGAAACTAAAAGCAACCAGGCCTTCTGGACATGTAACACATGACAACAAATGGTACATCTTGGCACTGACCACGTTGGTCGTCTCTCCAGTCCGGCACAACACCATTGCAGTCTTTGGTGACGTTGAAGTGGTGTTAAGGGCAGTTGTCGTAACGGTCTGCGTGCATGTAGTCCTGCGTGGTGCAGCCGTCTGCCAATGGTGGCACTAACAGGATGACTCATGGAGGGCGTCACTTCTCGGTGAATGTCCACAATCGTGGCTGTTGGCTCACTCTGCGCATGTTGGACAATTCTCCCTCCGTAGTGTGTGTAGGTCTACCAGATCCTTCATGTCAATGGTGCATGCCTTCTTCTAGCCACTGCTGCCAACAACGTCCTATGGTAATATCCGCACAACTGATAAAGCATGCAATACGCCGATAAGACCATAGAGCCCTACAATGCGAACCTTTTGAACAGCTGCTTGAATTGTTTTCAAACTCTTCTATGAGGCATACCTCACTCTCAAAGGAAACTACCAACACAACAGCATGAGTCAGAATGGAAAGCACACGCAACAGGAAGACCCTATATAGTCAGTCAGGTACAGCGATAAGGCCCGTCCTTGCGTGAAAATGTAATAATTTGTATGTCTCACAATGTCAAACCTACCCACCAAGTTCCATGTTTCTAACGCAAGAAGCCAGGACACTGCCCACAGGGCGCTGCTGTGCTAGATAGTGTAGTTGGTGGATGATTCTCAGTCCAGCAGTGACATTGAGGTGAACAGCAGCACTGCTGTGTCTGATCCACTCACACCAGCCCAACATACACTAACACACCACCACCACATCAGTGAATGATCCACTACCCGCATAATACCTGCTCTGTGATGGTGCTGTGGGGGTCCTGACCATTGAAGAACAGGGTACCAAATATGCAGAGAATCAGATGGACTATATATGTATATATGTATGTATGTATGTATGTATATATATCAACAGACAAAGAGAGAAAGAGAAAGCGCAAGAGGGAGATGCTAAAAGCATTACAGCTTTTTGATGGCAGCACTGAGCATTTTCCTGTAAGGGTTGTGGAGGCGCAGCTCAAACCACAGCTGCAATAACCCACTATGACTAGACCTTTTATTAGAACAGCAATACTAGACACCTGCAGTTTGCACAGCTCCTGCTGAGCGTGATATGATCTTCAGGGCAAAGGCAAAGGACTAGCAGCTCTTACTCTCCAATTTTCAGCGAGGAAATAAAGAGTCGCTTTCCTCAATAAAGCTCTATTGCATTATGCTAGGGTCAGAAAATGACTGGAGTTAGAGAAAAGCAATACTGGAGTCTGGCGCTGGCATTTGAAGGCTTGGTAAATGTGTTGTTTGGGGTCCCTGCAGTGTCTCAAATTATGGAATTTTAAAGCCCATGCATGTACAGCTCACATGGGCGCCTGTGGATCACCGTGACACTCAGACGTTAGATAACACCCTTCTGGGTACTTTCTGTGTGGAGTGTGCATGCTCTCCACATGTCTGTGTGGGTTTCATCCCACAGTCCTAAGACATGTTGTCAGGTGAACTGGAGAAGCTAAATTGCCCTCTAGGTGTGAATGTGTGGGTATGTCTATGTGCCCAGCAATGGACTGGTGACCCCATTGTGAACTGGGACAGGCTCCAAAAACACACCCCCCGCCAACACACCCCCGTGATCCAGAAGGATAAAGCGGTTTAGAAGATGAGTGAGAGTCAGTGGGAGCCAAGCACTTCTATAGGACACAGTCTTTAGGGCTCTTTTAGGGCTCTCTCTAGCCAGTCTTGAAAGGCAAGGCAGATTGAGGGGATTTCTTCTATCAAGCCTCATCAGTGTGGTCAGTCTATTGTGAAAATAGAGGCCTCATCATCCTTGCACTGAAGTGATTGAAAAGCTGAGAGAGAGAGAGGGAAGAGAGAGCAGCGAGTGAGAGAAGCAAGAAGAATTGAGATTTGTTTAGCGAAAGGATGAAAGTAAGAGGGCAGAACAGATCGGAATCTCTGTGTGATTAGACGGTTTCTGCCTGAGAAAGAAGCGAGAGAGCGAGTTAGGAAGAAAGATACTCGCCACTTCAGCATTATGGCCTGTAATTTGTTTCAGATATTGTTTAAGCCATGCTTCCTCCATAGCACTGCCTGCATACGCACATCACTAGCTGTATCTCTCACGCTCCATCTTGGGGACACTAATGGGCACATCCTAGTCTGTGTGCGCTATTGCAATGCTATGCACTCCAGTGGGCCAAACTTCCGAACTTCAACTTACCGAGGAACATAACATTCCTATCCCTGTATTCCAAGATGACTGCAAACATGACTGATTAGCATGATGGACATTCAGGAGCATTCCTGAATCCGGACTGCCCTGCAAAATCCCCAGATTTGAATCCTCTTGGAAATCTGTGGGAACTACCTGGAATAGTCAATAAAACACCAGGCAAGGCATCCACCAAATCTGGCCCAACTGACCAATTCTTTGATGGAAGAGTGTCTGAACACTGATGTGGCCTACATTCAGAAACTTGTCCAGTACATGCCAAATCCAATCACAGCTGTTATTTGTGCTTGTGGAAGTATTACATGCTATGAGGTACGTTTCAGTCACAGCTGTTATTGGCTCTCATGGATTCTCAGTCCAGCAGTGACACAGGTGTCCAGCAGCACTGCTGTGTCTGATCCACTCACACCAGCACACCACCACCACGTCAGTGTCACTGCAGTGCTGAGAATGATCCACCACCCACATAATACCTGCTCTGTGGTGGTCCTGTGGGGGTCCTGACCATTGAAGAACAGGGTAATAAAGTATACAGAGAAACAGATGGACTACAGCTTGCAACTGTACAACTACACTGTGCTCCTATATGATAAGTGGAGCTAATAAAACAGATAATGAGTGTAGATACAAGTTGGTGTACCTATCGAAGTGGGCAGAATGAAGTGGGTATGTATACATATATATATATATATATATATATATATATATATATGCATAGGTCACCAATTTTAAATGCTTTAAACTCAGAAAATAAGTGTGGTGTAGAAGTATGTGTTCTTTGTAGAGGATGCAATAACTCATAATCACTCTGGAAATCAACAAAACATGTCATTTGACCAGAGATGTCCAAACTTTGCATACTACTCTATATTAGCATTACCACTGGACCATTTTGGCATTACATTTGCTGAAGAATCTATTCAGAGTTGTTTAGGAGTCCAGGCCCCATTAAAGCTCTGTATAAAGACACCACATACAATACACACTAATATCCACATTACTGTTCATGAAATTTAGGAGCTCTTTACTTCGGGAAAAAAAGATATTTAATAGCTTATTTCAACATGTCCATGCACTTAGCTTTGCATTGCTGAAAAAAAATTGAAGTTAATATGTTGTGTGGCTTTACCAGGCTTTTGTTATTAACTATATAGTAAGAGAGGATGGATGGAGCTACAGTCTCTCAAAACACATAAGCAAATAGATGACTCTTATCAGCAGCAGCATCAGACTATGGAAGCAAAAGATAATTACTAAGCTCACAGGACAAAATAGAGGCCCCTGTGACTGAAACATACATAATAGAATATATTACCTCCACGAGCACCAATAACAGCTGTGATTGGATTTGGCATGGACGGGACAAATTTCTGGATGAAGGTCACATCAATGTTCAGACACTCTTACATCAAAGAATTGTGCAGTTAGGCCAGATTTGGTGGATGCCTTCCCTGGCACAATTCCGAGGAGAATTCTTTGTAGACTGTGATTTTAGCCACTGCTGGTAGACCCGTATGACCGTACGCTTCCATACACCTGCAGATTCAGCTACTTCCTTCACACTATGGTCTTTGGCACGCCCAAATGCCAAAGTCACTCCTGTTAGCCAATCATTAACATCTGCTTTGGAGCCATTTTCCACACATGGAATGAGACATTCACTGGACTGTAGCACCTCTTCTCAATCTATGAATCCCGTCACTCACACCCCGCAGGTATTTATAGCCCCATCATCCTTGTGCAGCACCATCTGCAGGAGCCTGAATGTACTACCACCTTAAACATGCAAGGTGACTAATTTGTTGTCCGGGGAGCTTATTTTCGCTTAGAAAATCAACACAGCTTTTGCATTTGACTCTAGCTTATTAAATGCTGGCACGTTGATAGTGTATAGTATCGTGCTACATTAACATCAACATAGATTTATTACCCATCCAGAATGACTAAATCCATGGTACATGTATAGACACTATGATATTAGTACCACTGATCTTAGCAGCACACCTGATCAAATACATGTTTCATGTCCCATGTACCCCTATTTGGTCTTCAGTACAGAATAAAGCCTGATAAAGCACTAACAGCACTGAAAAACATGACTGTGTAGTCACACATTGTGGATAAAGAATATATTGTGGTGTCCTGCTACTGGCTGGCGCTGGCTTGGAGAGACTCATTTACATTTATATTTACAATTAAGGCATTTAGCGGACGCTCTTATCCAGAACGACTTACAACTGTGCTTAGTGTTCCATCGGATAATGTTTCCCAGCTAGTATAAGAAGGTTAGAGTCTAAAACTCGCCTTGAGCTCAGACGCTGCCTGAACAAGGGCCAGTGCTCATACCTAGAAAGAAGAATACAGAGTTAAATACAGCAGAAGTGCACTACCTACCAACCCCAAGCCAGTGCTCATACCTAGATAAAAGAAAGGTTATGTCAGTGGAAGTTCATTCCACCATCTGGGAGCCAGGAAAGAGAAGAGTCTGGACGCTTGTATTCCACGCATTTTGAGAGATGGTGGCTCAAGATGAGCTGTACTTGAGGCTCGAAGGGCTCGAGGTACAGATCAACTCTTAACCATTGCCAAAAGGTAGTGAGGGGCCGGTCCATTCTTGTCTTGGTAGGCAAGCATGAGAGTTTTAAATCTGATGCAGGCAGCTACAGGAAGCCAGTGAAGGGAGCGTAGCACCCAACTCTGGAGGTGTGGCTATAAAGACAGCCACTCACAAAGGCTCATGGTAGGTGCGTGCCCTCTAACAAAAGAACTGTTTATGTTGTTTAGTGTTGTTGTTGTTTGTTAGTTTAAGTTATATGCACATGTTTTATGTGCTATTCCGTATCAGGAACTTGGATTATTGTGGGTGGATGTGTGTGTTGGGAGGTCATTGGTCACACCATGAATCCTGTGGTTAACGGTGAACTCCCCCTCCAGTTCAGCTCTCTGTCAGCACTTTTCCACCAATCTGGAATGGATTCCGTTCCAGTTTGCCCGCTTCATTTTGAACCGCACTTAAAAAAAAACAAGTTTGAGAACTTTGTTCCCAATTGGAACCAAAGAATAGTAGGTTCTTCAGCAGGAACCGTGACAGTGGCATGTCAGATGTTGAATAAAGAGAAGGCAACAATGGTGACACCCAGTGGTCTGCTGAAAAAAACTCTTCAATGTCTTCTTATCTCCAGTAGTTGGTCCGTGCTTGCTTTCTGGATATAAACAAGCATCTGGAATAACAGCACAAGCACTCATAGGTAATCTATACGCTCCGCCATCTTGGTACTACTGTTTACTACCGCTGTGCAGCGCCCTCTGTTGATGTCGCCATCGTTCGCAGTGATGTCGTGAACAAGAAACCTGGACTGCTACAGACTGGAACTGTGTCGTGTTTAGCAACTAATACAGGTTCTGTTTGGAATCAGGTTTGAGTATGGAGGCCTCGTAATAAGCACTTCAAGCTTGCCTTTGCTGTAGAGTGCACACTGCCCAAACTGCTGGTGTGATGATATGGGGAACCATTGCACACAACAGTCAGTCACACCTACTAGTGATACGAGGGACACAGCTTTGGCCACATGTGTTGCCTCTCATGGCAGGGCTTCCAACTGGCTTTCACCAGCATGATAATGCTCTACGCACGCGGCAAGGATTACCCAGGAATATCTCTGCCAGATTGCAGCACTTCCTTGGCCTGCCTGGTCACCATATTTAACGCCAATCCAGCATTTATGGGACCAACTGGGACACCGACATTGGCAACCTACAAGTGTGCAGGATCTACAGGCACAGCTGCAACATCTATGGGCAAATGTGCCGCAGTATGCCCTATGCATCCTGGATGCCTCCATGCCCAACGCTATATACTCTTGTATCCAGGCTAGAGGCGACCCAACAGGGCACTGTTTCCCCATACACATATCCTTTAACTCTAATACTGTAATCACTTACATATATCATCATTACATTCACACACAGAATGATTCATTCAAGTGTTTCAAGCTCTAGTGTCTTTATTGCATTGGGGTAGTTTCTACCATCTTGTTAAACTGGGCAGATCACAGAGCAATAGATGGCAGTATCCTGATGCCAGGTTTGTCTCCTGTGGTGGGCTAATCTTAATTTTAATACTGTTGCATGCTGCAGAAGAGCTCAAGACCCCACACACCCCACATCTCCCTCTCTCTCTCTCTCTCTCACTCTCATATCCTCAGAACAGACCACAACATTCTATTGTAGTGGTGGTGGGGGGGCGGCGGGGGTTCCTGGATGTTAGCTGACCAAAGCTGAATTGTTAATCAGCCCAAAAACTGGACAGTAGTTCTGGACTTGCCCACTGCAGTCCACAGGAATGCACCGTAGCACAGACTGGTACAATGGGTGGCAGATTGAATGACTGCAGTTCAATTCAATTCAATTCAATTCAATTCAATTCATCTTTATTGTCATTATAGGAATACAGGGCTGTACAGTATAATGAAACACTATCAGAGTACTTCTCCAGTGCAGGGATTAACAGAGAGATAAATAATAAGTAACAGTGCAAAGACAAGAAGACAGAGACACAGTACAGTATGTGCACAGATATTATAACAGGTGTGCAAGAGCTGTAACTATACGTCTGAATACTATCATGACTTAGGTGCAAACAGCAGTTAGCATATGCAATAGAGTGAAATACAGCTTAGTGTTAAGTATACATATACAGAAGTACAGTATGTTGAGGTAGCCAGGTGTGCAATGAAGTATGTAGTTGTAAACAGTAGCTGCATATAGAATAGTGTACAGTGCATGCAGTGAGCATAGCAGCTCAGTGTTCAGGTAAACAGCTGAAACACTCATACAGTAGAGACGTTCAGTACATAGAATACACAGCTCAGATGTTCAGGTAAAGAGGTCTAGTTAAAGTGCATACAGTCGTGTGGGCTAGTGGAACCCAATGTATGGGCTGGGGTGATCAGGGCTAGATCAGCACCAGTCTATAGTGCTGTAATGAGGGCTAGATCAGTACCAGTCTATAGTGTTCTAGTCAGGGCCAAATCAGTACCAGACTATGGTGTTGTAGTCAGGGCTAGATCAGTACCAGTCTATAGTGTTGTAATCAGGGCTAGATCAGTACCAGTCTATAGTGTTGTAACCAGGGCTAGATCAGTACCAGTGTATAGTGTTGTAACCAGGGCTAGATCAGTACCAGTCTACAGTGTTGTAGTCAGGACTAGATCAGTACCAGTCTATAGTGTTGTATTCAGGGCTAGATCAGTACCAGTCTATATTGTTGTAACCAGGGCTAGATCAGTACCAGTCTACAGTGTTGTAGTCTGGACTAGATCAGTACCTGCCTATAGTGTTGTAACCAGGGCTAGATCAGTACTAGTGTATAGTGTTGTAACCAGGGCTAGATCAGTACCAGTCTACAGTGTTGTAGTCGGGACTAGATCAGTACCAGTCTATAGTGTTGTATTCAGGGCTAGATCAGTACCAGTCTATAGTGTTGTAATCACGGCTAGATCAGTACCAGTCTATAGTGTTGTAACCAGGGCCAAATCAGTACCAGTGTATAGTGTTGTAACCAGGGCTAGATTAGTACAAGTCTATAGTGTTGTAACCAGGGCTAGATTAGTACAAGTCTATAGTGTTGTAACCAGGGCTAGATCAGTACCAGTCTA
>CM067490.1:31609404-31662572 GCA_034552555.1 Semaprochilodus insignis | reverse complement strand
AACACGCATACAGAGTGTTTACTGACCGCACCACTGTCCGCTGACCGCCTGGACCGAACAACGACAAAACCAACACGCATATAGAGTGTTTACTGACCGCACCACTGTCCACTGACCACCTGGACCGAACAACAACAAAACCAACACGCATACAGAGTGTTCACTGACCGCACCACTGTCCACTGACCGCCTTGACCGAACAACTACAAAACCAACACGCATACAGAGTGTTCACTGACCGCACCACTGTCCACTAACCGCCTGGACGGAACAACTACAAAACCAACACGCATACACAGTGTTTACTGACCGCACCACTGTCCACTGAACACCCAGACTGAAGAACAACAAAACCAACACGCATACAGAGTGTTTACTGACCGCACCACTGTCCACTGAGCACCCAGACTGAACAACAACAAAACCAACACGCATACAGAGTGTTCACTGACCGCACCACTGTCCACTGTTTTCTGTATTTCTGTCACTCTTTTTCCTTCCTTTCTCTCCTTTCTTTCCTCTCATTGTCTCTCTACCTTTCCCTTTATTCCTCCATATCTTTATATTTCTTCCTCTCTCTCTTTTTCTTTGTCTTCCTCTTTCTTTTCCTTTATATTTCTATCTTTCTTTCGTCTCTGCCTCTCGTCCTTGCTCTCTCTTTTCATTGATTCATATTTTCCATCTTTTCTCTTCTTCCCTTCTTCTTGATCTCTTCCTGAATCTCTCCCTCTTCCTTCCTCTCTCTGTATTCTGTTTTGTTTTTCCTCTCTCCTTCTTTCTCCTTTTTGATCTCCCTTCCTCTCTTTCCTTTCTGTCCTCTCATTTTGTCTTTCTCTTCCTTTCTTCCTCTGTGTCTCTTTTCCTTCTTTTTTGTTATTCTCTTTTCCTTCCTTTCTCTATTCCTTACTCTTCTTTCCTGTCTGTTTTCCTTTCTTCCTCTGTCTAGTTTTTCCTTCTTTTCTCTTTTTCTTTGTCCCTTTCTCATTTTCTTTTCTATCTCTCTTTCTTTCCTCTCTATCTCTTCTCCTTGCTTCCTTCTCTCATTTCATTCATCCATATTTTCTATCTTCTCTTTCTTTCCCTTCTTCTTGATCTCTCATGATCTCTCTTTGTATTCTCTCTGTACTCTCTCTCTCTCTCTCTCTCTCTCTGTGCTTACAGGGCGTGTATTTTTATCCAGGACACGTCTTTAATGCTCCCTCTCAGCCTTGGCAGCCAGTGGAGAGTCGCTTGAATGGGCAATGAGTGGTCAACACTGGGTAAATCCAATTTCTGCTCATAATGGCATTTCCGTCTGGAGCCGCCCCAAATCAATTCCCTCCCCGGAGTGCTCTCTCTGAATATGGATGGAGGGGGAAAAAACCCCAACAACAACAACGACAAAAACAAAAACAAAAACAACCACAAACACATAATTAAAGAGCAGAGGGCTGTAGTTATAACAGTTTATAAATGTTCATATGCCATAAACACAGGTGGAAAACACTGTATACCCGAGTACCAACACTGTACCCCGGAAAAGCACAGCTGGAAACTCGACTAGAAACGACGGTCAAACGCTGTAAATGAACCATGCATATTAATCGTGCTATATTCATTAACAGTCTGAGAAAACATTTGATTTGATTTGATTTCATCACAGTTTCAAACTCTACAGTTTCATTTCTAGCCACTAGGTGTTTACACTCCATTACTGCCCACTGGGCTCTGTTCACAGGCTGCCTGTTATTTTCTCCAATCAAAGCCTGGAGTCAGAAATTATAGCATACAGATGGCGTTAAAAATATCCAGTAAACAGTAAAGAGCTGGCAGCGGACAGCATGCTGTTGAACAAAGACCAGGAAAGCTTCGGAACGACTCTGCTGTGCATTCCTGCGGAAGTCGAGCACCCTGATTACATTGGCCTTGGCTTATGGTCTCATTATGGAGCTGAACTGAGTGAAGTGAATGCTGGAAAAACACTGTTACAACTTCAAGTGTGTGTCATTATTCCATTCCCCAGGAAAGCCATTTGTGCTTGAAGGCTACTCTCGCCCTCTTTGTTCCAGGTCAATGGTGTGACATATGATTGATAGAAGAAACATTTATTTTATTTAATAGAATAGCATCACTGTCCAGACTCAAACATGTATCTCCAATTTTTGTAGATTTTGACTTTTATGCGGCATTTGAAAACAGCAGCTGCTGTTTATACTGGGTGAAAATTTTAATTTGAGTGGACCAACAGAAATGGACTAAAGTCACTTGGAAAAAGGTCTGGTTCCATTGACTTATATTAAAACTGAATTAGTGTTTTGCCCTCTCCTGTAAAGTTGCCATTTTGCCGATATCTGTTTCCCTTTGGACAGCGACATCATCATTTTCAAAATGTGCTCTAGCACAAAGTTAAGCAGAATGTTAAATATATATATATATATATCTAAACATAAAAAAATAAGAGACCACTCCAGTTTTTCTTAAATCAGCATCTCCACATGTACAGCAGCCGTGACACACAGACACACGTCACTTCTACTTAATGAGATCCTTATTAGGTGATCACCTGAAACAAATCCGATATAAACCCACTGCTGCTGTCATCACTGTTTTCTCGTTATAGAGCCAGCTGGATGGCTAAAGCAGTGTTAGTACTACCCAACAATTATTATTTTTATAAAAACAACTACAGACCTGCCAAAAGAGCTGAAGAGAAGGTTCTTAGTGAGGAAAAGCTAGTTCTAGCTATACTTGCAGATACAGTGAGTGTCAGGTTCATAAGAAGCAGCAAACACATGGGGCAGCAAAACTATAGACTGGCAGAGGGTGAAAACGTCTCTCTCTCTCTCTCTCTCTCTCTCTCTATATATATATATGTATAAAAAAGCAAGGAGTCCATTTTAACAACACTAGCTTAGCAGACACCTTTAGCATAAAGAAAGAATTGGACCATATGGTAGCGCATGTTTTTTAAAGATTATTTTGCTGTTATTAGAATCTTTCCTGTTGAATAAAGTTACATACTTCTGTTTCTTAAAACCTCGGAAACTATACTGTGCTGGACAAAACCTACCTTCAAAAATTCCACCAAAAACAATCCACATGTCTGGAGTGAGTTACTTGTTGCTTGCTTCCTCTGTGGACAAAGGTATATTTTAGCCTAACATACCTCTGCCGATTGGTAGAGATGACACAATCAGGCTGAGTTAAGTTCAACACTTTCTTCATTAAGATATAGTGACTCAAAATGTGCTCTACCAAAAAGTTGAGCAGATTGTTAAATGGTTAAGAAAGTTTTTTTTCCCCTTCTGCTATACTATACCATAATCTCCAAACAAGAGACCACTGATATACAACTGGGAAACACCTTCCCATAAACTCACATTTGATGGCCTAATTCATTAAAATTAATTTAAAGCATCCGTGTTCTACGTAATGTATTTTATTTTTCCCTTGAGGCCACTTCCTGTGATTTTATGGATGTCCAGTCATATTTCATCTTTCATTTCCCAACCTTTCTTTATCCCTTTCTTTCTTTATAATGACACAGTTTTTGTTATTGTGCTTTTATCACTGGCATATATACATGGTCTCTGTTCTGACTGGCGGCTGAATATTGTAACTTATTCAAAGATTAGTCCAGGCTGGAACACACTGTCAGTGTCAGTCGTTGCTGCTGTAGGTTGAAATACCTGAATATAGATAGATGAGTTGGAAACAAAAACAGTGACTTCAAAATAGGTGGTTTTTGCAGCTTGGTTTCCTTATACAGACCATATGGTCTAGGGGTGAACGGTAGGGTAAGAATCTCCCCAGGGTATGATATCCCCTTCCTCTTATTTTCTCTCTTGATCAAATGATGGTGCCAAATTTAATCAGAACACATTTACTCAATTGCTATGGTCTAACTAATGCAGAAATGTTATCTGGATGACTGTTTTGCAGGATGATTGTACACAGGTCAGCTGATTTATAGTGATCTAAGCATTTAAAGCAAATTGAGATTGGATAAACAGTTAAACCATTGGAGCATGTTCATGTGCTTTGCTTCTTTTGCGTATTATTGTGTTTATTTTATTTAAATAAATGAAAGAACGTTCCATTTTGTTACTACCCAATGTTTTGGTAATGACACCATAAATCAAAAACATTAGCCAGCATATGGCTAGCAAACACAGCTTAGAACAAACCGCCGTACAAACACATTAAAAAACATAATCATTCTTTTTGAAACACTTTCTTTGAAAGACTCAATTGCAGGAAATCAGTGTTTCGGAAGTGGCAAGTCTTAATGTTATACACTGATTTGCAGACTTTGGGACACAATCACTGCCAAACAATGTGCTCTGACTGCTCACCATGTGGCCATGAGGGACAGGGATGCAGTCTCATTTCCAGTTCTAAACTGCAGGGGTGTGGCCAAAATAGGACTAAAACGCTTTGTGTTTGGGTGACATGAAATCATGGGACAGCATTTTTTGCAGTTGGTACAGTTTGAATTGTTTTAAGTTTGTATGTTTATTTTATATAATAGTCACCAAACATATGACAAGCAACCACTGAGATACAACTGGGAAACACCTTCCCACAGACTCAAATTTGATGACTTAGTTAATTAAAATTAATTTAAAGCATCCGTGATTTTATTTTTCCCTTGAGGCCAATTTTATGTAGGTCCAGTCATTCAGCTTTCATTTCCAAAACTTTCTTTATCCCTTTCTTTCTTTATAATAACACATGTCTTTTTTTGTTATTGTGCTTTTAACACTGGCATATATACATGATCTCTGTTGTACCTTATTCAAAGATCAGTCCAGGCTAGAACATACCTGGCTAAAATCAGACTCCTCCTATGGAATAATTTCATAACTACCCTATGGGTAATTTCATAAAATTTCTGGGACAGTATTTTTTGCAAATAATAATAGACTAATAAAAAATCCAAATATTTCCACTTCAATAATATATATACATATCTTTAAAAAAATAAAATACTGGGGAAAAAGTCACCTTCCAATAGAAAGTACCCTATAAATAATGATTTTGTACAGATGTAGTTAAATACTATCTCAATCAATGCCTTGGGTTTAATAGATGATAACATAATCCTTAATTCTGTTTTGTAATACATTTTTAGTAATAGTATTTACTGAGGGAATGTAGTTTGGTAATTTGGTCGAATGGTTCATATGTGAGATGATAAATTTATACAAGAACTACTGGAGGCCTCTTTCCCCAGGTAGGAGGCCATTGTTGTTCTGATTATGGGCTAAAATGATTGTGCAGGTCTGGGAGCTTAAGGGGTTAATATACCAGGCTTAATAAAATGCTGCTGAGGCATGGCTGGAATTTCTAATGAGTTGCCCAACAAACTCCTTATTATAGAGGTTCTGTCCCTGCAGTTGGCAAGATGTAAATCACTTTGGGTAAAAGCATCAGCTAAATTAATCAATGTACTTTGAGTGACTTAAACCAGATTCCAATATGATATGCCAACTGCAACCTAATTGGTCAGGAGTACCTTATCAATCACTATGAACATGAATTTTCATGCTATGTTTATTAAAATATCACAATGCAGGACAGTAGCGTCATGCATGCAAAGCCTGCATGCTATAAAGACATTCTTTTACATCTCTAAAACATAAGATGGTAAATGATGATGCATGACGGTCTAAGGAAGAGGGGCGCTCTAAGAAAGTGTATGTTTAGACTTTTATAAAATGTAATTGAATAAATTGATTTATTAGGTGTACTTGATGATCAGGCTGGTCGGTGTATGTGTTTTTTAAGAATATGAGCTTTTTTAAGATATAGTTTCTTGATTTATCTCTATACAGTGTTGGCCACACATCCCAGGTAAAAATAAGTATATTTTAATGTACTGGAAATGTACTTTAATACCACCAAGTATATTTCATGTACATTTTTGTTTTGTATGCTAAATGTATCTATTACAAGTGTTGATTGACTTTGATTGAGTTTAAGACAGTGTTTGACCATCCACATGAGAGCAGAGCTCTCAGAGAACTGTTAACAAGACTACTCTAGGGGAGAAAGTCTGTTTCGGAGTATGAACTGGAGTTCTGTACCCTGGCAGCTGTTAGCTGTGGAATGAGCCCGTTTTGACTGAAGCTTTTGCTAATGGCCCAGATTCAGAGATTTTGACTTGTTAGCTTGTAAGGATGAAGGACTTTCCTTAGATGAACTTGTAAGTTTATCTATCCATCTGTTCCAATTTCTTCATAACCCTTGGAAATCTTAAAGGTACTCCATGTCCATCAGTTCCCAGCACATTCAGGAGGCCCAGGACGGCAACAAACCTGCTGAGCCAATGCAGTGTGATTCATCTCAAGTCTGTCCTGTTACACTGCCAAGATTTTTCCTCTTGCCTTTTATTCTTAAATGACTCAGCAGCTGAAGCAAACTTCATCCATCCCCACTTGTCCACGAATTCAACATCCCTGTTGAAGCTCTGAAGACCCCCTTTTGTGTCGCTGCCCTGGATGGAGAGCCTGTTGGACCTGGAGTCATCACTCACATCACCCGGCCTGTTAAGTTAGCCACCAGTGCCTTGCATACTGAAGCCAAAGGATTTTTTGTTTTAGACTTTTTAGAGTTTTCTATGAGCCTAGGATTGTCATGGTTAGAGAAACACAGTCCCTTCATTTTTTGAACCAATCAAGAGGTATGTCCTAGCCAGCCTTTTGTCAGGAGAACTGTTTACAGTATCTTTCCATATCCATACCATGTTCCAAGTTGCATGAATACCTTCATCTCAAGTAAATGTTTAACCTTCAAAACATCCCCAAGCTCCCCCTCAAATGACTCCCGCTCCTATGACTGCCCTAATGACCTCATGGAGGGTGTCACACTCGCTACATCACATTTATCCTCTCACCCAAGAAGAGGAGAAAGTCATGGATGACTTCCTTGTTAAAAGAAGGACGGAGGCCTTCACCCCGTACGGATTATAGAATATTGAATAGTAGTATCACCAAAAAATACATTTACCCTTTACTCCTGATACCAGCTGCACTCAGACTACTCAGAGGGACTAAGCTCTTCACAAAACCTGATCTAAGATGTGACTATAACCTGGTCAGAATTAAAGAGGGCAGGCATCAGCTGGAGGTTAGGGAACAAGCCTTGTGACTGTAGGGCTGCTAGTTCTATTAACCGGAACCAAAAGTAATGACTGAAGTGCCCTTGAAAAAGGCAACTTGCCCCCAACTCCTCCCTGGGCACTGTGGATAGGGCTGCCCACTTTTCTGGGAAAGTGTGCTCATTGCCCCCTGGTGCGTGTGTGTTCACTAGTGTGCATGAGTGGGGGTGTTTCACTTCACGGATGGGTTAAAAGCAGAAGACAAATTCCTCTGGCAAAAAAAAGGCTCTAAACTCTCTACTCAGAGAATGATTGGCCTTACCTGATTAGAAGACTGCTTTTGTTACCACAATGGGGCACTGTGAGTAGTTAGTCATGCCATTCGGTCTCTCTAATGCCCCCTCCGTTTTCCAGGCTTTCCTTAATTACGCTCCAAGATGATTGGTCAGTTTGTTGTTGCCTACACTGATGACATTTTAATATATTCCCCAGGTTACACCACCCATGTCTCACAAGCATGCCAAGTGTTGCAGCATTTGCTTGAGAACCAGTTATATGTCAAAATGTGAAAAGTGCTAATTTCACTCCCGGTCAGTCGTGTTCTTAGGACATATAATTAGTGAAAATAGCATCCAAATGGATGACAAGAAAATTGAAGCAGTGGTAGATTGGCCTGTTCCACTAACATTAGATTTAGATGCTCCTCCTGGTTGTTGTTTGCTGTATTCTGGTTCTGACCCAGCTTGACCATTTTTCTATTAAAGCCTGTAACCAAATGTCAGATGCAAGCATCTGGCCAAGTCTGTTGCATTACAGAAATTATTGTTATTATTTATAAAATATGTGTCTATTTTGAATGTGATGACAGCAACATGCTGGGACAGGGCCAATTGTGTTGCATCATTTTTCCTTGCATGGTAGATTTAACTTGCATTTGTGGATGCACCAACAGACTGTCTCAAGTCAAGGTTTTGGGAAGTGTTCCTGACCACACAGAGTAATTTCCACTATAGAATTGCGTGTGTTTTAAATGCAGTGGCCCTCGCAGTGTCCATTGCATACATATATACTTTAAATCATTTAATGATATTATGTACCGTATGTTATAGGCTATTTTACATTGAGAAATGTTGTCCTTGAATTGTTGCACGATTTGCCCGCAGTCTTTCACAGAGTAGTGAACTTCCCCATCTTTACTTCTGAAAGACTCCGCCTCTGTCATGTTACTGACCTGTTGCCAGTTAACTTAATTTGCTGTGTTCCATAAGGTGTTTTTTTAGCATTGCACAACTTTGCCAGTCTGTTTGTTTCTCCTGTCCCAGTTTTTTTAACAGTTGGTTTTATTAAACAATTGAGCAGTCGTAACAAACAGCAAAACACAAGACAACATACAGGGAGAATCAAGATCAAGATCAGAGACACGCAGAATTCGGAACCGGAAATGTCAGTTAGCGATGTAAACAGATCAAGAGGGGATGGGCTAGAGGCGGAGAACGGAAGGCAGGCAGAAGGGTCAAAGCCAGAGTAGACACAGCGATCAAGAACCACAGGGGGGAGAACCAAAGAGAGTAGGTCGAAGAACAAAGCAGGTCAGAACCAGAAAGTAGACAGAAAGTAGAAATGCTCAGAATTGCTTAACAGGAGTTAGGGCAAAACCTCACAATAAGGTGGCGGCACGGAGGGGCTTATAAAGGGAAGTGTAATCACAGACAGCTGGGGGGCTAGAACTCGGGTGACGTCGAACGGATATGATTGGACAGTAGAGGACGTGTGTGTGATGTCATGGAGCGAAGCCCCCTGGGAGGTTGAGTCTGGGAGAGTGTGGGAGCCGGGAGAGCCCGGAGGCGTGACAGATATGTTGTCTTTTTACTAGTTTTAGCTAATCATTGCATTCTGTTTTTTTTTAATTAACACTTTGTACAGCATCACAACTTTTTTGGAAACAGGCTTATATTTACTTGAATACTGAGAAATACTTTAAGCACAAAGACACATGAGAAGGAGCAGAGACCCATAGCTCGGGGACCCTGAAGTGTGCTAATTCACAGAAAAGCACTTTGCAGTCATTAAGCAACACTGCCAGAAAGAAAAAAGAGTACTGAAAAAGGCACGTACAGTGTAACTGGAGCCTCAAGGGTACAACAATAGTCTTACGATCCAGGTGTTGCATATTTGGGAAGTTACATATTTGTACCTTTCATAATCTTATGTTTTAAAACAGAACAATAAAATAAAATGCCTGGAGACAAGGTGTGCAACTTAAAATACATTCATCATCGAAAGAATAGTTGCAACCAGAAGGAAGTGTGGGATTGCAGTGCTATTGGGAAGGACGATTACCAGGAACAATAAATGATGATAAATTTACACTGATATGGACAATATTTATTGAGCTACACATACAGAAGTAGTGTCTCTCAGTATGGTGTCGGGCCATACTAACCCGACACCATACTGAGAGTCGGGCCATACTAACCCGCTAACGCAACATGCCAGACGTCTCGGTATGGAGTTGTAGAGGTTCCTAATGGTGTCCTGTGATAATCCATCCCATGCAGCTTGAATATTCTCACACAGTTCCTGCAGATGTTGTGGTGGCATTGAGATGGAGTGATACCAGACCTTCTGGACACGTGACGTGTCGTTGGTTGTCTCCAAGAAGACAAAAGTGGGACTCATCACTGAGGATGACACACTGTTATCCTGAGTCACTCCATGACAGTCTGGCATGGCACCACTGCAGTCTTTTTTCATCTGCCAATGGTGCTGGCATTAACAGGATGACTCATAGAGGGCATCGCTGCTTGCTGTATGTCCATAGTCATGGCCGTTGGGTCAGTCAAGCACTGCAATAAGGCCCGTCCTTGCTTACATCACATCCGCAGCCTGAAATGTTGGCATGTCTCACAATGTCAAACCTACCAAGTTTCATTCCTGTCGGTTGATTCCTTCTGGGTGCAGCTATTTGTGCAACTATTCTTTGGATGATGAGTGGATATAAAGTACAATGAATTATGGTAGTTATGTTCCCTAGCTAAAGGTACTCAACACGTACCCTTGAGGGTATCACCCTAGTGACAAGAGGGGGTCCACCTCAGTGACTTAGAGTTTAGTACTTTTGTCCGGAGTGTGTAGCTTAAATCTTAATGAAATCCAATCAGCCGACATGGCTATATTTTACAGAAGTGCATTTCAGTTATTGCAGCAGTCAATGTTAATTAAAAGTCATTATTCAAGTCCACAGCACGTCTTTATTTTCGACATGTGTTTAAGTCCTTTTGCCAGCAATTACGGTTTCATCTGTCAGTCATGAAACACTTCAGTTCACTGTTATTTTCCTGCCACAGCACAGAAAAAAATGGGTAGTAGGCTGTAGTGCAACCTACCAGAGCAAAAAGACACTAAATCTAAAAGGTCATTCTGTACAGTATTCACAAGGATAAGAACCAAGGCAGGCGGCTCGCCAGGCCATTACATTTTCTATGCATTTACATGGCAGCATACAATTTCACATTTCACCCATGCTTAAAGGCTCAGTGTTTTATAGTTCAAAATCCTCTAACAGTCCAAGACCCCTAGCCTGCTCCGCCCCTCGTACCGTACTAACATCATTATCCATTTTTTATGTGATGCTAACTGAGCGAAAAAAGTCATGGAGGGACAGATGTACAGATGAATGGATAGATGAATGAAGAAATGAATAAACAAACGGTTGGATGAAGCAAAGCACAAATGAAGGAACGTGCAGACACATAGACCTACAAACAGATGAGGAAACAGATGAAAGCCCAGCTGGGTTAGCTTTAGCTTGCTAAGTTTCTCCGACTCTGTTTTCAGCCTTGAGATTGGTTAGGAAATCCTTATGGAAATTTTACCCAGTTTACATGGAGAGAAGAGAAATATGGAGAAATACAGCAGACATTTATTAGACTTTGGGAAGATATTCATAAGACATACTTTGTACAAGTACATTGCGGCCTAGAGGTACCAGATTCACTTAATTAGAAAGAGCAGAAACACAGATTTATATTTCCTGGGGCTTTGAGTGTGTTCTCTAAAGTTCTGCCAGAAAAACCCAAATGGCAGGAGTGATGGAAAACGGTATTTGAATCCTGGATAAGCTGTACAATTTGAGGGAAAATAATTCTTAAGGAATAAAGAGTCTTTGGCGTAGGCCCCGTCCTGGGCCCAGATCTTAAAGAGTTCAGACCCTTGCAGATCCCAGAGCCTACTCCATGGACAACAGGACCGGGACCAAACTGGTGGTGGGGGGGGAGGAAGGAGGAGAACGTTGACATGTTGGCGCTTAGAAGTAGCAGAACAGGAACGTAGGCTGAAGACAAATGAGTGATGTAGCATCAGAGTCTTATTGACACAACTTCCTGCGATTGGCAGAACTTCCTGAGATTGACAGAACTTCCTGAGATTGGCCAGAGTCATGAATGAATGAGTCATGTAGCATTGGAGTCTTCCTGGCCGAACTTCCTGAGATTGGCCAGAGTAATGAATGAATGAGTGATGTAGCATCAGAGTCTTCCTGACAGAACTTCCTGAGATTGGCCAGAGTAATGAATGAATGAGTGATGTAGCATCTGAGTCTTCATGGCCAAACTTCCTGCGATTGGCCAGAGTTATGAATGAATGAATGAGTGAGTGATGTAGCATTGGAGTCTTCCTGACAGAACTTCCTGAGATTGACCAGAGTAATGAATGAATGAGTCATGTAGCATTGGAGTCTTCCTGGCCGAACTTCCTGCGACTGGCCAGAGTAATGAATGAATGAGTGATGTAGCATCAGAGTCTTCCTGGCAGAACTTGCGCTAACGCTTTAATAGGATGCATTATTTCCACATAGAACATCAACAAATGAGTCATCTGAAGAGGGACATTCAAACTCTTGAATATGACTGTAACTCTTAAACAAACTACCGCCGCCGAACATAAATAAAAAAGAAGAATAAACTACATAGCATTATGTAAACTACACCATGCTAATTGGTTGTTATGCCTTCCATTCACCTCTTACCATTCACCTACTTTACCATTGTTAGGCCTTAGCAACTGAAAGGAAAAGCTGTTTTACTGCTTCAGATATTCCCAAATTATTAGATTCCATGTTGTGCGAAATTTCCCACACTCTTTGTTTTTTGCGGGGAGGTATTAAAGAGAATGTAGCCATAAGCTATTAGGATTGGATTCGTTTATGGTAGGGTGCCTGTAAAATCTTTTTAAAAATCTTTTCAAAAATCTTTTTGTGTCCTCAGTGAAACTCTTGCATCTGGACGGCATTAAAATTGGCGTAGGAGATTTGATTTGGATTAAATTAGAAACTTCAGGGGGAAAATCGGCCCTTTAAAACACATACACAAATCTGGAATCACCAAATCATTACAGAAAATTGAAATATACTTTAGGTTATGAGGTGGCACAGTGGTGCAGTTGGTATCACTGTTACCTCACAGCAAGAAGGGCCTGGGTTCGCTTCCCGACTGGAGCATCCGGGGTCCTTTCTGTGTGGAGTTCTGTACATGTTCTCCCTGTGTCTGCCTGGGTTTCCTCCCACAGTCCAAAGACATGCAGTCAGGTGAATTAGAGATGCTAAATTGGCCCTAGGCCTGACTGTATGTCTGTGTATCTGCCCTATGATGGACTGGTGGCCTCTCCAGAATGCTTCCTGCCTTCCGCCCATTGAATACTGGCATAGGCTCCGGCACCCCCTGCGACCCGGAAGGATAAAGTGGTTTAGTAGATGAGTAAAAGTGAGTAGAACATGAATTATGACATGATTATGTTTCTTGTACATAAACCAACTCAGAGAGTGGCACTGTGGCACAGAATGGCATTCAGGTGGGATAGTAAGAACAGCCTGGGTTCGATTTCCCGGCTTGGGTGTCCAGGGTCCTTTCTGTGAGGAGCTTGCCTGTTCTCTCCGTGACTGTGTGCATTTCCTTCAACAGTCCAAATAGAAGCAGCCAGGTGAATTGGAGATGCTAAATTACCTCCTATAGGTGTTATTGAACGTTTCTGCCCTGCGATGGACTGCGCTAGATTGGTGGCCTCTCTAGGGTGTTTCCTGCCTTCTGTCCAAAGAGCGCTGGGATAGACTATGGCGCACCCCATGACCCAGAAGGATAAGCAACGTGGGAGATGAATGAATGAATCCATGAACTTTAGGTCCTATTGATAATAATGCAATACATGGTGTACAGTACTTTTGCATTCCTATGACGTGCTGTTCCTGTATCTCAGTTCAGCTGCAAAGTAATTGCTGCTCCTTTAAACGTCTTCGACAAAACACAGTTTTAGACAGCCCGCACAAAGCTTTGCTTTACCAAGCACAGATAACACCCAAACAAGTGCCGAACAAGCAATACCATGACATGACAACAGAAATCTGACAGCCCATTTATTTAGAAAGGGTGAGTCAAAATCACATGCCTTTTTATGGGGTTTTCAGCTTAAGCCTCCCGGCACTTCAGAGGAGGTGAAGAAATAGGAAGAGAGATAATGTGTGAAAGAGAGAGAGAGAAGTGCGACAAAAGAGATGTGACAGGGGAGATAAATATTTGAGTTGAGGATATATCGTACTTTTCTGGCTTGAAAGGAAATTGAAACCATCAATCGTCTTGCGGTGAACAAAGCATTTCTTCTTTTTCCCGCGGAAAGATGTGCGGTGAAGTTTAAAGACCAAACCTACCTGGACCAGATGAAGCGGTGGGGGCGTGTGGTGGAGATCAACATCAATCGTAAAAACAATGAGCGTGATCTTCCAACCAGCCCCAGCTGCCCTTAATAAACTGAGCCAAAACCCATCCAGAGTTCCTCCTACAGGGTGAACTCAGACGTAGGCCAGTGTTGAAAGCATCCTAGCTTAACCGTTTCACGACTTAACGTTTAGTAACTCTTTGCATAGTATACATTCATTCAATTCAATTCAAAGAAGGTTTGTTGGCATGACTGTGGTAAATATAATGTTGCCAAAGCATAAAATTCAGCAACGAACATGTAGTGTAGAACTAACATGAAATATAGAACTAA
This sequence comes from Semaprochilodus insignis, assembly GCA_034552555.1. NCBI lineage: Eukaryota > Metazoa > Chordata > Actinopteri > Characiformes > Prochilodontidae > Semaprochilodus > Semaprochilodus insignis. The sequence goes on along the minus strand of CM067490.1, from coordinate 31,648,453 downwards.
TGATGGATATTAATATGTGAAATATGTGATAAGTGAAATAACAACAATTAGGAAGAAATAAAATAAATAAATAAATAAATAAATAAATAAATCAAGGTACGTATATGTGCATATAACAAATAAGAGCGGCACATATTTAGCGGAAAGAGGTGCTGTGTGTCCTTCGCCAAAGAAAACTTTGAATTTTGAAATTTGGAAGAATATTTTTCACTTTTTTTTAATTTGCCAGTTTGAATTTCTCACAGAAAGACGTGCAGCTCTGTCTCGCTCTCACAGTGACCACACAGTCTTCAACCCTCAATAGAATATGCTGAGGATAAAGCCCCCACCTAGGGCTGTGACGGCACTAACAGACGGCACTGTTCTTGGACTTCAGCTCAGCCTTCAGTACTATCATTCCAGGACAGCTACATATCTAACTGACCCAACTCAGTGCGCCAGTCAAAACCCGCCAGTGGATCACAAACTGCCTCACTGGCCGAGAGCGAGGTTGGTAAAATCATCTCAGGAACCAAGATAACCAGCACAGGGGGTTGTGTTCTCTCTCCACTGCTCTTTTCACTGAACACGAACAACTGTACCTCCAGTATGTCGACAATACGACAGTTTTTGATCTCATTCAAGACGATGATGGGTCTACTTACAGATGGACGGTTGGTCAGGTGGTCTTCTGGAGCATTCACAACAACCTGGAGCTGAGCACAGCGACGACAGTGGAGATGACAGTGGACTTCAGGAGAAGCCTCTCCAACCCTTCCAGCACTCACCATCCTCGGCAGAACTGTGATGGCTGTGGAGTCCTACAAGTTCCTGAGTACGACAATCACCAAGGACCTGAAATTGGACTGCCACATCAGTTCCATCATCAGCCCAACAGAGGATGTACTTCCTGCGTCAGCTGAGAAAGTTCAACCTGTCCCAGGAGCTGATGGTACAGTTCTACACTGCCACCATAGAATCTGTTATCACCGCATCTGTCACAGTGTGGGGCAGCTCAGCCACCAAACATGATACCCACAGACTGCAGCACATCATGAGGTCTGCAGAGAAGACCTCTGGAGTCAAACTACCCACACAAGAAGCGTGCAGAGAAGATCATCACTGATCCATCACACCCTGGCCATCACCTGTTCCAGCGTCTTTCCTAAGGCCGGCGCTTTAGACAAATGAGGATCAAGACAACCAGGCTACAGAGAAGCTTGTTCCCACACACCATCACACTGATGAACAGCTGAACACTACAAATGCACATCACAAGTGTGTGTGTGTGTGTGTATGCATGTGTTAGGAATATGTGTTTGGTAAATGTTGAAATGTTGTCAGGCTCTGTGAACTGTGTGATACTGTAACCAAATACAAACTCCTTGTATGTGTGATCATACTTGGCCTATAAAGCTTGATTCTGATTCTGATAAAGCAACATAACATTTTTTTTTTGATGATGAGTGTATGTTAAACCAAAATGATCTGCTATAGCTAATCCAACAAATGCTCAGTGTATATTTAGACTTGAAATGAGCAATTTTTAAGATTCTTAGCCTTAAACAGATCAAAAAGAGCTAAAAATCAATAGAATATGAAGATATGAACAGTTTTAATGGTATGCCAAAGACATCTATGTATCGTGTTGTGAGATATCAACCAAACTTAGCATGCTAGTCAGCTAGCCCCAGCCCCATGCTGTCTCATAATACCACTTTGTACCTCAAGGGATTATAGTGGAACTCAAAAGTAGCAAGAATGACAATCGCTGAGTTTTCCGAACCTCCCCAGAGTCACCAGTGGGTCAGGCTTCAGCTTGAGTTGTAATTCATTCCAGGAAAATGGAGCACTATGTATCTAAACATGATCTCACCAAGATCACTATTTACTCTAGGAACCTGCATCAAAAACCGGTCATGGAAGTGAGTCTGATAAGCTCCAGATCTTCAAATGAGAAGCGATGTAAGATAAGGCGGCAACTGATTTAAAGGAACTTTGCAGATAAACAGCAACCAGTGCCACTTTCTATACACATAGGGCCATCTCACGTTCTGCTGCAGAGTGCAGTGGTGTGTCCCGTAAGGCATTCCAGTTAGGAATATAATAGCAGAGTGATACGCTGCCTGAAGAGGCTTTAAAGTGGCAGTATATGCACGCCTGCTGATAACACTGCAATCACGGGCTGAAAGAAAAACTGCCCGCACTATTCAATATCTGCAAAACTGGGGGAAAGTGGCGTTATTTGTCTGCAAGAAGCTCTTTCAATACAAGTTCCATTAAGAGTAGTAATTTTCAATCTTCATTTTCGAAGCAATACAAATGTTGTGTTGGCTGCATTCAGTGTTCAGTTGATATTCAAAGACACACATTCAAAGCAAGCTGCAGATTGTCAATAGCCAGGATTATCTGTTTATGTCTTAAGCATGACGATGAGCTCTACCAGATCTTGGCACATGTCAAAACAGGACTGGCCCCAAGATTTACCCTTGTAGAACTCCTTTAGAAACAGCCATAGCATCTGTATAGGCATTGCTATGCATAGATAATGAGCTATTGAATTGAAATTCATGGGTGAAAGCCTTGTCAAAAGGGTGATTGACAGTGTTAAATGGTTTGCATCGATCAAGAAACAACACAGATGATTATCAACAGCATTTACAATATTGTTCACCAGTGAATGCTTATAAACGAGTGTCTGGTCAAATACTCTCCTCTACAGGATCTCTTTCTATAAGCATTTATACATTCATTGTCTAAAAATATAGTTGCACAAATAGCTGCACCCAGAAGGAATCAACCGACAGGAATGAAACTTGGTGGGCAGGTTTCAGATTGAGACTATGCATGTGAAGGATTGGCCTTATCTCTGTACCTGACTGACCCAACAGCCATGATTGCAAGCATTCAGTGACGCCTTCCATGAGTCATCCTGTTAGTGCTAGCACCATTGGCAGACGGATGTAGGACTACATGCACACAGACCGTTGTGACGACTGCCCTTAACACCACATCAATGTCACCATAGACTGCAACAGTGTCGTGCCAGACTGTCATGGAGTGACTCAGAATGGCAGCGGGTCATCTTCAGTAACGAGTCCCGCTTTTGTCTTGGTGGAGACGACCAACGAATCTGTGTGTGGAGGAACTGTGGTCAGCACCAAGATAAACGGTTTGTTGTCACAAATCACACGTCCAGAAGGCCTGGTTTAAGGCCTGTTTAAAAGGCCATGGATTATCACAGGACACCATTAGGAACCTCTACAACTCCATGCTGCGAGATCTGGGATGTTGTGTTAGAAAACACGGCGGCCCGACACCATACTGAGAGACACTACTTCTGTGTGTGTAGCTCAATAAATATTGCCCATATCAGTCTAAATTTATCATCATTTATTGTTCCTGGTAACCTTTATCTTCCTTCCCAATAGCACTGCAATCCCACACCTCCTTCCGAATCCAAATATGACTGTTAAAACAGAAAGTCCTTTAAAGTCCTTTAAAATACAAATTCAATTAAAATCAATTTAAAAGTATGAAACAAAGCAAACAGAAATACGTCTGCTCAAAAAAGTGCAGTGGAATCAATAGGAATAAGCCTATTAAATGGCAGAGAAGGGAGAGGTTGAGAATAAGCAGAGAACTTGATCAGGTGGTCATACATTTACCAAGTACTTTCTTGCTGCTGGTCATCCTTCTGAAAGTGATATTAATGGTATTAACGGCCCTTTGAGAGAAATCGGCCTTATTTTTCTAGGAATTGACAATCTGACCCAACGTGCTCGGACTTCAGCCTGCAAGTCAACTTATATAATATTCCGATATTGATTTTCTTCTTGAAGCAGTGCTTTCATTTCCAAGTTGCCTGAAGATAAGGGTAATGAGGATAACCACTATCCAGCTGGGCCAAGCCAAGGGTCACTGGTCTTTTCCGCAAAGGTTTTCGTTCCCCTCGAGCAGAGTCTCACCTGATTCCACCCGTTGAATTAGTTCTTCTCAGCCTTCAAACAACTGATGAGTAATAAGAGGTAGTATTGGAATGAAAACCTGCAGCCACATGAGCCCTTTGCAGAAAACAACTGGTGACCCTTGAGTGACGTAATCCTGTTAATTCATTAGAGAACCATGTTTTTTAAATGGAGCGTGTTTTTATGAAGTAGGTAGGGTAAGAGCAAAGTAGCTCAAGCCTTAGTGCAGGTTTAAATGATTCCAAGGCATCTTTTATCATTTCATGATAATTTCCAGTCCTAGATCCAGATTAAGGAATCCCACTTAGTGTTCCACTTCGATCAATGGTCAGTGAATGAAGGTCAGTGAAAGAATCAGTCAAGCTTTTTTTTTTGTCTAGCTGTTTTGATGATAATCTGTGTTAAGGCTACGAGCAGTCATTCATTCATCTTCATTCATTCAGGGGACAGTCGTGGGCTGGAAGTAAGCCAGCCAGCCCTGTGACTGGAGGGTCGCCAGCTCGATTCCCTTAGCCTACAGGACACGACTGAAGTGCCCTTGAGCAAGACATCTAACCCGTAACTGCTTCCTGGGCGCTGTGAATAGGGCTGCCCACTGCTCCGGGCGGGTGTGCTCACTGCCCCTAGTGGGTATGTTCCTAGAGTGTGTGTATGCGGGTGTTTCACTTCACGGATGGGTTAAATTCAAATTATAATTTGAGCTGCTTATCCTTCTGGGTCATATGGGGGTGCGGGAGCCTATCCCAGGCATTCACTATAGTCAGACGACAGGAAACACCCTAGCCATCGCATTACAGGGACTCGGGCAGACACTCAGGCATACACCTAGGGTGTTCAGTGTCTCCAATTAGCATGACTGCATGTCTTTGGACTGTGGTAGGACGAAACCCACACAGACACAGGGAGAACACGCAAACTCCACACAGTAAGGACCCTGGATGCCCCAGCCGTGAATCAAACACTCTAGCTCTTCTTGCTGTAAACCAGCAGTGCTACCCACCGCACCACCGTTTCACCCATGCTAAGAGCAATGGAGTTTTTTTAGCTGAACCATATGAACCGTGACTTAATCAGTAAAAACTGAGATGATGCATAGCAGCCATTTCCATGTTATTATTAGGAGGTGGGGGAAAAGGAAGCGAAGTGGAAAAGTAAAGTGAAGTGCAACAAGTGAAAAAGAAGTGGAACATTCAAGAGGACAACTTCATTAAATAACAGCATCCGCTGCCAGCAGAGTCAGCCTTGTGGACTTTATAGGTGTTATAGATAAAGGACCAGAATGTGGGACTAGCCTTCAGAAGTGTGGCAAACAGTAAACCTTTAGCATTTGATACGATGAAAGTGTCATCATATCATAGATCTTAGAACTTGGTGGGTAGGTTTGACATTGTGAGACGAGTGAATGAAGTTACACGCCAAACCTTGCATATGGCGTAAGCAAGAGCTGACTGACCCAACAGCCACGATTGCAGACATTCAGTGAGCAGTGATGTCCTCCATGAATCATCCTGTCAGTGCCAGCACCCTTGGCAGATGGCTGCAGGACGCAGGACTACATGCACACAGACCGTTACGACGACTTCCCTTAACACCACGTAAACGTCACCAAAGACTGCAATGGTGTCGTGCCAGACTGTCATGGAGTGACTCAGAATGGCAGCGGGTCATCTTCAGTGACGAGTCCCGCTTTGTCTTGGTGGGGACGACCAACGAATCTGTGTGTGGAGGCACCGTGGTCAGCACCAAGATGAACGGTTTGTTGTCACAAAACACACGTCCAGAAGCCCTAGTGTCACTCCACCTCCAACCCTACCGCACATTCTGCAGGAACTGTGTGAGGATGTTCAAGCTGCATGGGATGGATTATCACAGGACACCATTAGGAACCTCTACAACTGCATGCTGAGACGTCTGGCATGTTGTGTTAGCAAACATGGCGGCCCGACGCCATACTGAGAGACACTACTTCTGTATGTGTAGCTCAATAAATATTGATCATATCAGTTTAAATTTATCATCATTTATTGATCCTGGTAACCTTTATCTTCCTTCCCAACGGCACTGCAATCCCACACCTCCTTCTGGGTGCAGCTATTACTTTGATGATGAGTATAGTTTTTAATTGCTTGGGATGTCAGGCATTGCATACGACTGGTCTCGGGAATAATTTCCAAGTCCGCCCCGAGACTGAGACAAGAATAATGATTTCAAGGCCAAGACTGTTAATGTGCACTCTCGAGACAAATCTTGAGTACTACAACTCAAGTGTTCTCCCTTAGTTGTAGTTGTGTTTTGCCTTAATGCTCTTGTGTTCTACATTAACAGTGTTGTGTTCTTGTCTTTTGTTTTCCTCCTAAATGCTGTGTTTCATCTCTCTAGGCTAATGTAATGAAGAATCCTTGGACCAGGATAAATGAATGTATTTAGCTATTACAGCAAAACAGTGCACCACCAAACAGCCCAAAGCCTATAAAATGGCCAGATTAGAGTAGATAAAGTGGTGAAATCACTCAGTAAAACACAAATGTTACAGAAACACAGGCTCCATTCGTTTCCACAGAAAAACCCATTAAAACATGACAAATCTTGCCATGAAAAATTGCTCCTCCACAATCAGGGGAAAAAAATATATAACGTTACAGCATGGTCATAAATTACTGCTGTATTATGAGGCTTAAATATGATATTCATGGTGGATTTCTTAGAAATGATTACAGGAAGCCGAAGACGGACCTGGTGCAGAAATGCTTGAACTCTGCATGACTCGAATGCGCTCAGAGTACTCTTCTCTCGCTCGCTATCTCACAATCGCGTCTCTGTGAGGCACAAACCCCAGCATGAAATCATGTGCAGTTAGGGTGGCCACAGGGTTAGCCGGTAGGCGAGTCATGATGTCACATGACCTTGGTAAACTAATGAAATGCAAGGTATGTCTTTTGACACGAGCGAACATTTTAAATAACTCATCCCAAAAAGAGGACTAATAGGAGTCCATCCAGGTATTGCGCTGGACAGAGGACTGGGAGTTGAAAAAAACGGACTGTACGGCCTAAAACCGGAGGTGTGGCCACCCTATGTGCAGTGCCTTGCAAAGATATTCAACCCTCTTTAAAGCCATCAGATTGGTCTGGATTATGAATGCCACTTTAATTGTTGGGCGGTGTCGCAGTGTAGACCGACCCTCAAAATGATTAATATGAAGTGATATTGGTTTATAGAGGAGAATATTCGGTGGGAAATATTACTAAAAGCTGAAAATGCTGAAAAGTATTCAAACCCGGTGCTGTGATAAAAGACCCTCTTAATTCAAGTGCTATTGATCAGACTGTGAATCTGTGAAAATTAGGACCAATGAAGGAAATTAGAGCTAAAGCTAAAGAGATGCACAATATAAGAACACACTACAGGCTATATCCAAGTGTTTACATATCCCGGTGAGCATTATGGGATCAAATGTGAGGAAATGGAATCTGCGTAATAACACTCAGGCGGTGTCTAGACAAGGCTGCCTCTCAGAACTCGGAGCCAGAGCACGGGGACTTGTAAGGGAACCACTGAATGGCTAAGTAATGATTTGAAGGAGCTACAAAGTTTAGCAGCTGAGACTGGAGTTAACATGCACCAGTCAACAATATTGTAACCACCTAGTACTGGCTGGTTTGGCCGTGGATGGACAGGAGGACTGGCCACATATGGGGACCCCTGGGAGAACACTGGACTCATAGTAAGTGAGACTGAATTATACATAACTGTGGCTTATACATAGCAGGCAGAACACCTGTAGCCACACATGGTTGGTGCTTATTTTGGCAATGTTGTGCTGTTAGCGGGGTACGTGGTAGGCACCAACACTGCATTGCTACCCCATTAAACAGCCCTACAGTACAGCACAACATTGCCCAAATAAGCACCAACCATGTGTGGCTACAGGTGTTCTGCCTGCTATCCAGGCCAGGGGTCTCCACTGCTGCCATGTTCAATTAAAGAGAATTTGACTGAATTGCTGTTTCCCATGTCTTCTTACTGTACACCGATGCTACAGTATCAAGAACTCTGCATACAACTGACCTTTACAGTTTTAAGGAGGTTGAATGCATCATACACTATTTGGTAAGCAACAGCTATTTGGTGAGCATCAGTTACTATTACTAGTATTATCTGGTACTCACCAAAAAGTTTCCGGTACTCACCGAATGTTATCTGATATTAACCAAATAGTATCAGGTACTCAATTGATTGAATTCAGTACTCAGTATATACTATCTGGTGCCCATCAATAGCATCTGGTATTCAACTGATGGTATCTGGTGCCCATCAAATAGTAGTTGCTGCTCACCAAACAGCATCTGGAGCTCACCAAATAGTATCTGGTATATACCTGATAGTATCAGGAACCAAATAAAATCTGGTATTCAGCTAAGGGTATCTGGTACTCACCACATAATATCTGGTATTTACCAGAGGGTATCTTGAGCTCACCAAATAGTAACTGATATTCAGCTAAAAGTGTCTGGAGCTCACCAAATAGCATCTGATATTCAGCTAAAGGTATCTGGAGCTCACCAAATAGTATCTGGTATTCAGCTAAAAGTATCTGGAGCTCACCAAATAGTATCTGGTATTCAGCTAAAAGTATCTGTTGCTCACCAAGTAGCACTGGTTATTCACCTGATGGTATCTAGTACCAAATATTAACTGCTGATTTCCAAATAGTAGCTGTTGCCTATCTGATGCCATCTTGTTCTCAACAGATATTATGTATCTGGAGCTGACTCAATGGTATCTGGTGGTTTCCAAATAGTATCTGGTTATCACCTAATGGTATCTGGTGCTTACTAAATAGTAGCTGCCTCTCATCAAGTAGCATTTGGTATTCAGCTGATAGTATGCTCACCAAATATTAGTTGCTGCTTACCAAATAGCAGCTGTTGCACATCTGATGCTATCTTGTCCTGAACGGATATTATGTGGTGATCACATGACAGTGAGCACCAGGTTTTGACTAAAACCAAAACACAGCAAAAAGGTACATGGTGTGCTTTTAGAGGCTCCGTATTAGTATGGTAAAAAATCCCATCCATTATTTTTGGCCAGAACAAATGCAGTAAGTGTGATTAGGCCGATTCAGGATTGTTCCTCACTTTGCAATAGCAGGCACACACTTTTGCACATGCTTTGCAATATAAATTGAAGGATATTTGAGAAACCAAAAATGGTTCTCCATTGCACTTCGGACATGTCATGCCTCGCAGAGCAGGCTTGCGTGGCAGTGCTTTGAAGATAGTACAGCAAGCCCACGCAGAATGAATGCATATATGAGTAGAGTGTGAAAACGAACTTCAACCTGCTGATTATTGGCTCTCCCTGTCAGCATTCTATAGCAGTGCTCTGCTACGCGACGTGTTTCGAATGTGCAGTGGCCTTAAGAGTGCACTTGACATTCTGCATTGGTTTCAGTCACCACTTAAAAGTGTTAAACAGTTTAAACAGTCATTTTTTCTTTGGAGCGAAAGAATAACAACTTTTGGTTCACATAACACAGTGGTCTACAGTAACTCAGACATTGTTTTAAAAAGCAGACTCAAGGAGGCGAGGACTTTGAAGGGATTTTTTAAGTTGCTTCAGGCACGTTTTTCGCAGCCTACAGCCCCTTCTGGGACCTCTGCCTGGCCTGTGGCTCCTCTGAAGGCCTCAGCAGGCCCACCTGCCTCCGAGGACACCTCAGTAGGCCCGCCTGCTGCTGAGGACGCCTCAGCAGGCCCACCTGTCGCCGAGGACGCCTTAGCAGGCCCACCTGCCGCCGAGGACGCCTCAGCAGGCCCGGCCGCTACACTTTCACGTCGGTTCAGCTGTCTGTTCTCCTACAGTGTCGACTCCCCGGTCTCCTAACCGGCTAGCTAAATTACCAGCCTCCAATTCTCATGTTCCTGAGCCTCCTATCCTGCCTGAGGTTCCTGAGCCTCCTGTCCTGCCCATGGTTCCCGAGCCTCCTGTCCTGCCCTTGGTTCCCGAGCCTCCTGTCCTGTCGGCCTCTGCGTGCCTTGACCTGACGTTTGCTGCTGCCAAGTCAGCAGTTGAGGATTCTTCAGCTCCTTCAGTAGCCCAGGACGTGGCTGCTGTAACTGCTGCAGCCCAGGGAATGGATGCTGCTTCACCAGTTGCCCAGGATATGGCAGCTGGCATTCCGGACATCGGCCTCCCTGCCCAGCCGCCCTCGCAGTTCCCTACCCGGCCGGTCTCGCAGTTCCCTGCCCGGCCGCCCTCGCAGTTCCTTGCCCGGCTGCCATTCCAGTTCCAAAACCAGTTGCCATCTCCAGTGTCCTGTCTGGGCTTACAATTCTTGTTCCACGTTTTCCTCCATTTTTAAACCGTCTCCTCTTCCAGGTTTTGTTTGTCCCTGTGACTTTGCCTGTCTCTTTGCCTGTCACTGTTAATGTTTAAGTTCTGGTGTCATCAGGGTTGTCTGTCCATGTTACCATTTCTGTTCCTGTTTTCTTGTCGTCATTACTTCAGCCCTTCGTCCCGTCTCCTGTCCCGTCGTTTGTCCAGTCTCCTGTCCCGTTGTTTGTCCAGTCTCCTATCCCGTTGTTTGTCCAGTCTCCTGTCCCGTTGTTTGTCCAGTCTCCTATCCTGTTGTTTGTTCAGTCTCCTGTCCCTTTCCCTGTTCAGTTGTTTGTTCAGTCGCCTGTGTGTTCCCCTGTTCAGTCGCCTGTTCAGTTTCCTGTTATCCTTTCTAGTGTTTTAGTTCTGTTTCGGGCCTCCCCTCTGTGTCAGCTCTCTTGGTGCTATCTATGCGCCTCGGGAGCTGCGCATCAGAGGGGGGGTGATGTCCTGTCCTGTATTTCTGTTTCTGTCTTTCTCTTGTCATTTCCATGTGCCTTTTTGTTCTCCTGTTCCATTTGCTTCTGTTTGTTTTTGTTATTGCTCCTCCTGTCTCCGCCCCCTTGTCAGGCCCCTCACCTGTCCCTAGTTTGTACCTCCGCTCCTTCCAGGTGTTCCTTGTTAGTCCTTGTTCATTTATACTCCCTGTTGTTCCCTTTGTTCTTGCTTGGTTCTTTGTCTCCATGTCAGTTGTTTTTTTATAACCTTGTTTCTTAGTAGTGTTTGATTCTTATTTTTTCTGGTGTCTTTTGTTTTTGTTTGTTCTTATTGTTTTTTTTTCATTAAAGGCTTGGTCTTGCATCCTGTCTCCTTGTCTGTCCATATTACACTACTGTTACTCTCCATACTTAAAAAGGTAAACACTTTAGTACTGTTACTCCAGTGGAGGTCTAAAGGGGGGGACTTATACCGACACTGGAGGAATATTTTACCTTGGTATCTCTAATTCAACTACATTAACTCAAAAACATGCTTTGTGTACTTCACCCACCACTAGCTGAACATGCTTTCAGTTGATAGTTCCTTAAAAACTCACTCAGTTGCAAGATTTTTTAAGGAGCTTAAAGTTGTTATTTTAGGGAACATTTTATGGAAAAGTCTTTGCAGCATCTGTGTTTTGAAGAACATTACAAAGAATCAGATTTTGCCAAGTAGAATGATCTCATATTCAGTTGATATATCTTATATTTCTATTTATAAGACTATTTCTTATTATAAGATTATTTTACTTATTTCCAGACATTTTTTCCTGTTTTAAGTGATTTTAGTAAGCCAGATTTTCTCACTAAATTGGGAGATAATGTTATTTATTGTAAGAAATTATCTGCCAATACAATGAGAAATTTTGTCTTACTAAAATCGCTTAAAACAAAAAAGTAAATTGTGCCTGGAAATGAGGTTAAAATTAGCTTACAACAATCTCAGAATGAGGATTTCAAGCTATATCAACTAGATATAAGATCATTTTACTTGGCGGAATATAACGTTTTCCTGTGAATGCCTATAGAAAAGGTTATTGATTTAAAAGAAGTTGGCAATTTCTTGTTTCAACACGTATATTCAATCATTTACCGCTTGCAATGCAGCTTCCATCTGCAGGCCTACTTCATAAAACTGGCAGCAACCGCATTCACACTTGATTACATGTGTTTAAATTTAAATATATCTCAAAGTCACAGCATGTGTCCAGTGTTTACTGCTGTCATGAGCACTGTGTTCAGAATACCGAGCGCTGAAGTGAAGACATTAAATGGACGGCCTTTTCTCGGGCCCACTCTGAGGCATACACAGATAGCAGTTGGGAGTGTTGGGCAGACAGCCAAAAGAGAAAGAAAGAGACAGACAAAGAGACAGACAGTCAGTCAGACAGACAGACAGAGACAGAGAGCGTTCCATAGCCGTGTCAGCGGCTTCAGTCTGAAGTTGATGCCTCTGGAGAAAAGCAGCAGCACTTCCACAGGAATATGCTTTCAGCATTAATATCAAATCTGCCGTCTGCGTTCTGAGTCAAAAGCCACAACCTTGAGTTTCCTTCATAGAAGAGGGGATTATATGTGTGATCGTAATGTGTAAATTAATATAGTTATGTTTGTCGAGTGTGTGAGTAAATCCTCCTCCAAATGAAATAAATTGCATGACATTTAGTTACCGTTACATGAAAGCTTGTATGAACTTTCACACCATTTGGAAAACACCCACTGACCTTATTATGTTTACTGTTTACTGTGTTTGCATGCAGGCTAACGGATAGCTATTAGTCCAAAGTGCTACTGAGATGGGATTGATTTTCCACAGGGAAGTGGGATAATGCAGTTGTACCACAGGATGTCTGTAATGTTTATAATCGATTTGCACAGGATAAGAAACCTTGGTATAGAATACAGAGATGGTGGTGGCTACTACTTAACATAGTAGAACACACACGTATACAGTATATACAGCTCTGGAAATAAATAAGAGACCACTCCAGTTTCTTCTTAGTGAGGAACAGAAGGTTCAGTTCTAGCTTTACTGGCAGATACAGTGAGTATCTGGTTCATAAGAACAAGGTCAAGCAGCAAACACACAGGACAACACAGCTACAGACTGGCAGAGGGCCAAAACCACTCTCTACTGACCGTGATGAGCGCCACCTCATTCCAATGTCACTTAACCACCGTAAGATGACCTCAAGTGACCTACAGAGAGACTGGTGAGCGGTGGCTGGGGTGAAATGCACAGCGAGCATGGTTCAAAAAACAGGCTTCTGGAGGGTCATTAGTGATTTTCTAAATAAACAGATCTAAAATACAATATTTGATCTGGAATTTGGGAGACGTGTTTCCAGTAGTGTATAGAATTGTGTATAGAACTGCTCATTTTGGTCAAACACAAACCCAGAAAATGTACCACTAGAGAAACTGATAATTTTGAAGTGGTCTCTTAAATTTTTCCAGAGCTGTATAGACATATCAAACTGCCTTAATTAATCAGAACTTTGTTTACCTCTATCTACTTTGCATTCCTGTTTTTTTAGGCAATTTTCCACTTACTCCAAACATAGTCGAACACCCAACACTGCAAACAATAAGATCTTGGCAAGTAAAATGAACTTATATTTAGTTGCTCCGTCTTCAAATTCTCATTTTGAGATTGTTGTGAGCTAATTTCATTTAACTTCAGATATATAATATCATTTAACTTCAGATATTTGATGCTTGTTTTAAGTGGTTTTAGTACAAGAAATTGTTTTTCACTATATTGCCAGATAATTTGGCTTGTTTCCAGCATGTTTCTTACAATAAGTCAAATTATCTGCCAATATAGAGAGAAAATTTGCCAATGGTGCTGGCAGTAACAGGACCTCTCATGGAGGACATCACTGCTCGCTGAATGTCTGTAATCGTGGCTGTTGGGTCAGTCAGGTACAGGGATAAGGCTCATCCTTGCTCACATCACACACGCGGCCGAGCGTTAAACTTGAATCATTGGCATGTCTCACAATGTCAAACCTACCCACCAAGTCTTATTCCAGTTGGTTGATTCTTTCTGGGTGCAGCTGTTTGTGCAACTAATCGTTGATGATGTGAGTAAGTACAGACATTGATAAATCTCTATGCACTCTGCATTCTTTAGTGTAACACTTGTTAACAGTCTGTGTACGCCTGTTACACGTCATACATGACAAACTCAAATTTGACAAATTCAAGACCAAAACATAGGTTCTGATTCTGATGGAGTTAAGAATGTTTTTCCTTCTCCTTCAGATTTCACATTAAGCCAGCAAAAATGTACATGGAAATTCATGTCACAGTTTAGATGTTATGTATTCTGTGTAAGTGCTCCTCCTGAAGCCCCTCTCGTGCTTGCCTCACACTCACAAAAGCCAAATCTTCGGCCCTGGAAACGTAACCTGGTGAGTGAGGAATCTGCAGCCTCTTGGCTGACGCTTTAGTCGCTGATTTCTTTTTGAACAGCACATCCTCCGGCGGGAGAATAGACTCTTATCCTCCGGCGCTGAGGTGGCCTGAATTCACAAATTACTGCACTGCACCGCTCAATGGGGAAGACAACCGAGGTGAGAGACGGCGAGCGTGAGAGAAGATGGGAGAGAGAAAGGGAAGCGACTTTTAAAAGCCCTTTGTTTTACTACTGTGTGGAAGAGAAGGGCATTAAAAGAGCGAACACTTATTAAAACCACCAGCAAAACCACAGGAACAGAATGAAGAGTATATTGCTCTTTACCCTACAGGGCCATTGCCAGAATTCTACCTGCTGATTGGCAATGACTGCTCTATGATTTCATTTGGGCTAAGCCTTTTCCTTCATTATCACCATCTACTCCCACACTTCACTATTCCTTAAAAGCTGGCGTATTTTCCGTGGCCTAAAAAAGTTATATTCTTCTCCTATTCAAGCTTGATAAGGCTATTTGCACTCAGCGTAGGGTCTTAAATAATTATCATACAACAGAATTATCATGCACAGCAACCAAGCAGGCACTTATACAGTCTGAGGCCCAAAGACCAGGAGCCTTAAATTGCATTGTGGGGCCTGTACCTCCTGTACCTTCCTACCTCCAGTAAGACCACGGTGTGAGTCAGCTCAGCAGCTACCGAAGAGAGGAAATGCAAAGTAAACAAGGCTTTTAGAGCTCAGTATGTTTCCACTGTACTTTCTGACCTGAAAGCCTCATAGTGCTGACCGCCACTCTCCAACATCTCAATCAGAGTGGGGTTTGACCCGAGCAGTCTTTGTATGGGAAGGTGACACATTAACGGATGGAGAACCTTGGAGGGGGGCAGATAAACATTAATTTTTCCCATGTTTAGCATTCATCCTTGAAATCCAAAAGCAATCTTGATTGCCTGTTAAGTACAGCAGGTCTGTAAAGGACAACTCGAGTGTTGTCAGTTCAGAACAGCGGTATTCAGAGAGGTCAAGAGAGACGGAGAGAAAGAAAGATCGAGAGACTTCCTCCGTCGAGCATCAGCAGTAGAGCAGCCTCCGATTCCATTTCTTTTTCTTATCTTCCACCTCCCAAACTTGTATCTGCGTCATACATACACTGATCGCCAAAAGTATAGTTTCACAAATAGCTGCACCCAGAAGAAATCAAGCCACAGGAATTTGGTGGGTTAAACTTTACATTGTGAGACATGTACATAAGCAAGGACGGGCCTTATTGCTGCACCTGACTGACCCAACAGCCATGACTGTGGACATACAGTGAGTAGTGATGCCCTCCATGAGTCATCCTCTTAGTGCCAGCACCATTGGCAGACGGCTGCACCGCTGCAGGGACTACATGCACGCAGACCGCTACGACGACTGCCCTTAACACCACGTCAGCGTCACCAAAGACTGCAATGGTGTCGTGCCAGACTGTCATGGAGTGACTCAGAACGATAGCGGGTCATCTTCAGTGACGAGTCCCGCTTTTGTCTTGGTGGAGAAGACCAACAAATCCGTGTGTGGAGGCACTGTGGTCCGCACCAGGATGAACAGTTGTTCAGTTGTTGTTGTCACACGTCACACCACATGTGTCCAGAAGGCCTGGTGTCACTCCACCTGCACCCCTACCACAAATCCTGCAGGAACTGTGTGAGAATATTCAAGCTGCATGGGATGGATTATCACAGGACACCATTAGGAACCTCTACAACTCTATGCCCTGACTCGTCACTGTGGATGAGTATCTCCACGACACCATTGCAGTCTTTGGCAACATTGATGTGGTGTTAGGGGCAGTTGTCATAACGGTCTGCATGCATGTAGTCCTGCATCATGCAGTCGTCACTATCACTCGCTGCTTGCTGAAAATCTGAAATCATGGCGGTTGGGTCACTCCACACATGTCACTCTGCACATTTGTTGGGTCTCTCTCTCCTTGGATGGTGTAGGTCTTCAAGATCCTTTATGTCACTGGTGCGTGCCTTCTTCTATCCACTACTGCCAACAGCGCTCTATGGTAATATCCGCTCCATCGGTATGGCAAGCCATATGTTGATAAGACCATTTCACTTCGCAGAGCCCCACAATGCAACCTCTCTCCAAGTCTTGTAGCTGCTCGAATTGCTTTCGAATTGTTTTCGGCATATTTCACTTGCAACGGATGCTACCAACTCAACAGCACGAGTCAGAATGGAAAGCACGTGCAACAGGACGACCTTATACAGTCTGTCAGGTACAGCGATAAGGCCTGTCCTTGCTTACATTACATGCACGGTCATGTGTGAAACTTGAATCATTCTCATGTCGCATGATGTCAAACCTACCCACCAAGTTTCATTCCTGCCGGTTGATTCCTTCTGGGTCCATTTTTTTTCCGATGATAAGTGTAACTGGGCTACTAATAGAAGCTTCCCTCAACCCTTTTAAACATCAGAATGCCCTTCAGTACGGTGGCAGGGATTGCCCCAAGAGTACATGGCCTTTATGATCTCTTCAATTAGGACGTGCTCCTGAATCAACATCCTCATGTTGTTCCTGGAGCAACATTACATTACTGGAATCAGTGCAGCGTGATGCCATCTGTTTGTGCCTTCTACACAGGTAAGCTATCATGCATTAGCAAAAACGAACAACTATTATTTTTAAGCCAAGCTTACTTAATGGCTATTTCTATAAGTAGATAAGAATTTTGTCCCCCTTGAAAACTTTATACTCTGTATCCACAAAGGTTCTCCTTTAGCGAACTACAGATCTTCAAATTCACTTGAAAAGTAATGGAGATATTCTGGTTTATTAAATGCTTTGCCCAGACTGGAGGTCTGCCTTGCCTTCACTTTTGTGTTAAACCTTTACTGTGAGAACATTTTAAGACGAAGTAGCAATATGATATCGGGTTTTGTTTAGACAGCTCCATGGCAGTATTTCTGTTTGACAACTGCAGCTGCTATAGCATAAGGTTCCTTTCTATTAACAGCTCCAGTATATCTTGATTGTCTACCCTTCTGCCTGGAAACTTGGTTAAACAGTATTCCTTGTTCTCTTTTGGTCAGTTTTAGAGTTTACACTGTCCCAGAACCATTATCACTATTTTGATCCTGGATAGACTTGCTAATGTTGTTCCAGGAGCATCGTTTTCAGTTTCTCATGGTGTTTCACTACTATGCTGATCCTAGATAGGCTTGTAAACATGGATGGAGGACCATTATTGCCATACGGATCCTGGATAGGCTTCCTGATGGTGTTCTATGAACATTATGCTGGTCCTCGATAGACTTGTGAGCATTGATGGAGGACCATTATTGCTATATGACTCCTGGACAGGCTTGCTGATGGTGTTCCAGGAACATTGCTATGTTGATCCTGGATAGGCTTGTGAATGTTGATGGAGGACCATGATTGCCATATGGATCCTGGATGGTCTGGATGATGGTGTCCCAGGAACATTGATGGAGGACCATTATTGCCAGACGAATTCTGGATAGCCTTGCTGATGATGTTCTAGAAACATTGCTATGTTGATCCTAGAGAGATTTGACACGCAGTACTCCTTTAAAGTTCCTCATCCCAGCAGATTCCTCCTCCTTTCCTCGGCTGAGTGATGGAGGGATGCTCTGAGGCTGTCACTAATCAGGCGCTTAAGCGGCCATCTGATGCTATGTTGATCCTAGAGAGATTTGTGAACCCTGATGAAGAGCTATTATTACCATATGGAACCTGGGTAGGCTTGCTGATGGTGTTCCAGGAACATTGCTATGTTGATCCTGGATAGACTTGTGAACATTGATGGAGGACCATTATTGCCATACAGATCCTGGGTAGTCTTACTGATGGTGTTCTAGGAATATTACTGTCCTGCTCCTTGATAGACTTGTGAACGTTGATGGAGGACCATGATTGCCATATGGATCCTGGATAGTCTTACTGATGGTCTTCTAGGAACATTACTATCCTGCTCCTTGATAGACTTGTGAACCTTGATGGAGGACCATGATTGCCATATGGATGCTGGATAATCTTAATGGTGTTCCAGTAACATTGCTATGTTGATCCTGGACAGACTTGCAAATGTTGTTCCAGGAACATCACACTTAGTATGGGGATCTAGCAGACATGATCACCAACCTGGACTGTATGAGGAATACAGACATATCATTCATCTCAGTAAATCACACCCCAACTCACTAATTCATGCAAATAAACATTTACAGATTCTCATTCTCACAAGACAAACACATTCTCAAGAATCGTTTCCTTCACAAAGCCCTGCAGCTCTTATGATCACCACTGAGTAATAATCTCCGCCCGGCCAAACAAGCTCCCGTTCTCAGTATGACTGAGCACAGTCTCATGCCGCCAGAGGAACGAGAGCCACTGGAGCTGTTTATAGAGTCCCCGCAGAGGGACTGAGCTATTTCCCTTAAAGAGAATTGCCTTTCATCACCCCAGCCTCAGAGACTCTAGGGAGAAGGAGAGGGAGAGAATGGGAAAGATAGAGAGCATGAGAAAGACGCAGTCTGAAGCAGGGTTATGCAAAATGTATTTATCTCATAAATCGACACGCAGCACTCCTTTAAAGTTCCTCATCCCAGCAGATTCCTCCTCCTTTCCTCGGCTGAGTGATGGAGGGATGCTCTGAGGCTGTCGCTGATCAGGCGCTTAAGCGGCCATCTGATGCCTCCGAATAAGAAAGCCGACTGAGCTGAGGAAAATGAGCGCTGTCACCTGCATGCATGAATAACGCTCCTCCACCTTAGCCTGACAGCGCAGAGCATTCTAGTCAACAACTGGCACAAAGTGGAGACGAAGCGCACGGATGCACGCACACATGCACCTCTCTGAGGCTAATCCGCCTGAGTGGAACGGTGGCAGAATCCGTGTCTCTGTGCATGTTGTCAGATGAGGCAGGAACTACAGAAGGGAGTGTCATGGCTGGGGCGACGGTGGATGGATGGTATTACCGCGCTGAAAAGAAGTTATGTACTGAAATAGCTTGCTTCAAAGTACATCGCTTCCGTATGCATAAAAAGCTCTCCCGCTGGACTGCAGGAGCTGGACAAATTACACACTTACATCAGTAACCAATCATGTTTTGATTTCCAGGCGGGACCAATTATGAGACATAAGATATCACTCTAGACCTCCTGATATCCCTTTTGGCTGAACTGCCCCTCTGGAATAAATACAAATAAATATATGTAAGAGTTAAATGAGTGATTGCGCAATGTGCAACATCATTGTTATCCAGCAGTATATTCTGAGATAACCCACACTCGTTTATTTGTCTTTTCTCTATAGACCCCCATTCATTTTGTGCCCCCACACAAACCCTATTGTTTCCTTTACCCGACAGCCACCAAACTGCATGTACTCAACAAGGCAGATCCCCGAACTCTAATCCACAGCTGTACTGACCCGCACTCCTCTATGTGTCGTTTATTCATTCTTGGTTCCTCCTATAGACTCCCATTAGCAACTGGCCTGCACAAGCTAAAGCTGTGCAGTCACTCTGCATTTCCTTCAGGACATGCACTTTTCTACTTGCTAAAGTTAGACCACAAAAAGTGATGCAAAGTGATGCCCTATGCTTCCTGTCATGTGACACTGTTATTGTTGAGGTTATATTAAGACTCTGGCAGTCCTTTACCACCAACGTAAAATTGGCTTCATTACAGTTCGCAGGCCTTATTTTTAACCATTTGGCTCATTTCCACCAAAAATAAATAAGGTTGGAACCCCAAAAGTTTGTTTCCAGCAGGAACCAAAGAATAGTAGGTTCCTCAGCACCAACCGTGATGACATCTGTGGGCGTATCTGTTATTGAGGAAAAAGAAAGCAACAATGGTGCCACCCAGTGGTCTGCTGAAGAACCTCTTCCGCGTCGTCTTATCTCCAGTAGATGATCCGTGCTTGCTTTCTGGATATGAACAAACACCTGGAATAACAGCACAAACCCTTGCAGGTAACCTACACGCTCCGCCATCTTGGTGCTACTGTTTACCGCTGTGCAGCGCCCTCTGTTGAGGTTGATGACGTATCTTCTGACGTAGTTTGGTTCCAGCAAAAGCTGGTTCCCTGGATAGCTCCAAGGCTCTACAAAGATTGAACGCAGCCGGTTTAAAAACCAGGATTCTTACGGGTCAAAAAGTTGTGGAAATGGTTAACAGTGGACGGAATGACCAGTCAAAATCCCTGCAGATGCTGAACAATGTGTAGCTTGTCAAATTAGCATTATGTCTAGCAGTGTCAACTTATACTATGCCAGTCTTGACTGGCCTGCTGGCTAACATATAGGCTGCAATAGGAAAGAAGCTAACATTAAAAGAAGCAAGGAGGAGCCTGGTGATCGAGCCAAACACTATAATAGCCATTGAGAAATATGGAATGACTATTCATCACTACAGTACTAATGTTTCCTCATAGTATGAAGGCTTTACATAGCTTCTGGTATCTATAACAAGCAACTGAATGAAGGACCATTATACCATGTTGAAACGGGGAGATCACCATACAGGTACATATGGCAGCTCAAGATGTAATATGATACTGTTGCTTAAACTGGTTAATGTAGACTAACAGCGTGCAGTTTTGGCGGTATGGTGGCTCAATGGCTAGTACCGTGATCTCATAGCAAGATGGGCTTGGATTTGATTCCCTGGCCAAGTGATTGGGGTCCTCTCTATATGGAGTTTGTATGTTCTCATAGTCCAAACACATTTGGTCTGGCAAATAGGAGATACTGAAGATACTGGAGATAGGGCATCCCCCCCCCCACCGCCCCAAAACCGTTGATGAATGATCGTATTTTACACCATTCAGGTCCATGCTGATGGGTGACATCTGAAATCAGTGGGGTGGGGGCTTTGCCCTTTAGGTTAGAGCGACAGCCCCGTCCCTGCTTCAGACCACCTAGAAGTATAACTTAAAGGAAAGATAAATCGTTGACTGAGAATGCCAGCTGTATCCAAGCCAATACATTCCAGTCAGATGGTTGAAAGCAGTGGTGGCAGCTCTTTGCCAAGACTCTGAAGGAGCTACAGTTAAACTATAAAATATAAATTAGTGTTTGTTCATAAAACATATGGAATTCCTTTTACAAGCATCAGATGTCTGTATTTATTTTATCTCAGACTCTTAACTCCTGCCGCTGGAATTGACGGAATCGAGTCACAGACCCAATTTTAACCAAGACAGCTTCAGAGCCACTGATAATGAAGAGGCTGAGGTGACTTTGTATTTCCCAGCAACTTTTCCATTCCACCTTAAGTGATGCAGCAGCTATAGGATGCGCTGGCACTAGAACGCAATTGCAGAGCAGTTTAAGGTGGAATGGAAATTTCAGTAGTTAAAATCTTGGGAAAAGTGGCGAATCTCAGAATTTGTGCTACAGCGGCTGGTGAGTTTAAAGCTAGTAATTAAACTCTCACTGCTCAGACTCAGACTCGACTTCGACTCATTCGACTCACTTCGAGTCATTGAACAAGAGGTGACCCCCACTTCCAATTGTGATGGGAGAATTGACTCCTTTGGAATTGACTCCCCATCATTAGCCACCATCAGAAAATCTTTACACCTAGCTCTAATAGCCACTGTTTTCCACTGATTTCATTTGTGGTATATATGTGAATCAAGAGAGCTGAATGCATTACTCTTACTATAGTGTAGTAGATCAGGTAGATATAAAGGTCCCATAGCAATCTCATTTTAACAGACGGGATCATCAGCCCAGACTGACTGCATGGAGAGTACACACAAACCATTCAACTCAGTCATTCATCTGGTACACACGTTTGCTTTCCATGAGTTGTGGGGGCATTACATAGACTTCTGTTCATTTCCTGGAGACGTACCAAAATCTAAGCCAGGACTGCTACTAGCCTAACCCCTCATCCCTAACCTCACCCTGACAATAATCTTACCCTAACCTTAACCTCACCCTGACCTTAACCTCACCATGACCATAATCTTACCCAACCATAATCTCACCCTGACCTTAACCTTACCCTAACCTTAAACTTACCCTGACCTTAATCACACCCTAATCTTAACCTCACCCTGACCATAACCTCACCTTGACCTTTATCTTACCCTAACCTTAACCTCACCCTGACCTTAACCTAACCCTATGCTTAACCTTACCCTGACCTTACAATGTAATGATTTACATCATGGGGACTCGCTTGTGGTTGAGGGTCCCCCAACAGGAACAGGAGTATATGAGTATATGACCAAGTTTTGATCCCATTTTGATCCCCGTTTTGATCCCACATTGTGGCATAACTCTGGTATACACACACGCACACAAACACACACACACACACACACACACACACACACATACAAACATGCATATATGGGCTATATGCAGTAGTTAAAAAAATGCAATTCTCTCTGTTTACAACAGACAGAGATATGAAAGCAGTATTGCATCCCTCCAATACAGTATCAGAGACTTATTGAGTCTGTGCAGAGGTGCTTTTTGGCCCGGATACTTTCTGCTGTTTTTTTCTCTTTAGTTTTTCACTGTATGTAACTATTTTATAGACGTGTTCTAATGCAAAGCAAAACTCTGTTGATGTAATATACACACCCTATTAGGCACACCTACCACAGAGCTACACTGTTCATTTTATCAGCTCCACTTACTTTAATATAGGACCACTTCATAGTTCTGTAATTACATTTACATCTGTTGTTCTGCATACTTTGTTAGCTCCATTCATCCTGCTCCTCAACGTTTGGGAGCCCTATTGGACCACCACAGGGCAGGTATTATGTGGGTGGTGGATCATTCTCAGCACTGCAGTGACACTGACGTGGTGGTGGTGTGTTAGTGTGTGTTGTGCTGTTGTGAGTGGATCAGACAAAGCAGTACCACTGGAGTATTTAAACACTGTGTCCACTCACTGTCCACTCTATTAGACACTTGTAGATGATATAAAGTCACAGACAATAGCTGATCTGTTGCTGGTTTATTGGTTGGTGGACACTGCAGTGTTTAAAACCTCCAGCAGCACTGCTGTATCTGATCCACTAGAGCAATACACACTAACACACAACCACCACGTCAGTGTCACTGTATCTGTTTCTCGGTATACTTTATTGCCCTGTTCTTCAATGGTCAGGACCCCCACAGGACCACCACAGAGCAGGTATTATGTGGGTGGTGGATCATTCTCAGCACTGCAGTGACACTGACGTGGTGCTGGTGGTGGTGTGTTAGGGTGTGTGCTGGTGTGAGTGGATCAGACACAGCAGTGCTGCTGGATACCTCTATCTATCATCTCTGACTATACATCTACAAGGTGGACCAGCAAGGTAGGAGTGTCTAATAGAGTGGACAGAGAGTGGACACAGTGTTTAAACACTCCAGCAGCACTGCTGTGTCTGATCCACTCACACCAGTACAACACACATTAACACACCACCACCACGTCAGTGTCACTGCAGTGCTGGGAAGGATCTACCACCCACATAATACCTGCTCTGTGGTGGTCCTGACCATTGAAGAACAGGGTAATACAGTATACAGAGAAAGAGATGGACTACAGTCTGGAACTGTACAGCTACAGAGTGCTCCTGTATCGTCAGTGGAGCTGATACAGTGGACTAAAAGTAAATGCAATGCACTGTACAAAATCAGGCCATTAGGGCCCAAATAATCCATGAAAACACATAAACACATCCACTCACTCATTCTCTCACGCACTACCGCACATACAAGCCTATCATGGCCCAGATATGTGCATGCTGTCACATGAGCCATTGACTACAGCAAGGAAAACAGAGTTTGGGGGGATTATAATGAGAGAGTTATGGAAAGTGAAATTGGAGTAGATCTACAGAGATCACTTGAGGGATGTGCCATATGAGAGCTGAGGACAGGCTGAAACAGAGAGAGCTATTAGATCATCCCACTGGGAGTGGAGAAATGAGGGTCCACGGGGGTCTACTAAACTGATAAAGCCTCTCCGGTTTCCACTCAGCCGCACCGGGGCAGTTAGGGGAGCGATCACTGCAGCACTGACCTCTGCACCCTGACAAAGCGGCCGAGCTGTCGCTGTATTATGTAGCCCTTAAACGAAACCCGCTGCTTCTTCAACTTAGTGGGTGAGGGTGGGGTGGGGGGTGCATGGAAGCTGGGTGTGTGGGCCCGAGGAGTCAGTCAGAAACACTTCCCGATGGATTTTCTGTTCTGCTTCCCCTGTCTGGCTCGAGGGAACGTTATTGATTTTCCGAATAAAAGGGAACCGCCATTATGTTCGCCGTCATATCTTAAGCTGGGGTCATTTGTAGCTGTCAATTACTGCCTGCCCGCCGGCCGTTACCTGAGGACTGATGGGGGCTCATAACAGGCAGCAAGACAGAGAGACTGATAGCAGCCCGGCGTACCCAACCCCCGCACTCCTCCAAACAGTCTAGCTGATGATGTCGCAATCCCAGGTAAAAGCAAATAGCTCCTTTTATGCTGTGTCATCCAATCCGCAGGCAAAGCCAATTAATGTGTAGAATGAAATTTATTCCGTTGCCTGGCCTTGTTGTTGCCTCGGTAAGGCCATACTCATTACTGGAGTAATTTAATTAACTGGCCAATTAATTGAAAAGAAATGGGAGTGTTGGGTGGTAATCTCCTGTCTAAAAGCTAGCTGCAGACAGATGCAGCATTGCTTACGGGTAGTATTCCCCACTTTCGTAGTTAACGATATCGATAACTCTCCTCTGGACATCTGCTGTCTGCAGTTTCTCTGCCTTCATAATGAGCTTGCCTGTCAGGCTGAAATCTCCAGCCACAATAACCATAACCGATTCAACTGTAACTTAGAGTTAGTCACCAATAGTTCCCACTTTGTGACTGCAAACTAGGCTAAACAGAGTCATGCATACGCGACAATCTGCCATAACATTAAAACCACCTTCTACAATGTTTGCCTGTTTTATCAGCTCCACCGACGTACAGTCCTACCGACTGTAGTCCATCTGTTTCTCTGTATACTGTATTACCCTGTTCTTCAATGGTCAGGACCCCCACAGGACCACCACAGAGCAGGTATTATGTGGGTGGTGGAACATTCTCAGCACTGCAGTAACACTGACGTGGTGGTGGTGTGTTAGTGTGTGTTGTGCTGGTGTGAGTGGATCAGACACAGCAGTGCTGCTGGAGTGTTTAAACACTGTGTTCACTCACTGTCCACTCTATTAGACACTCCTACCTTGCTGGTCCACCTTGTAGATGGACAGTCAGAGACGGTAGCTCATCTGCTGCTGTAGAGTGCAGGGATGGTCATCCTCTAGTCCTTCATCAGTGGGTACAGGACGCTGCCCACAGGACACTGCCCACAGAATGCTGGATAGTTTTGGGTGGTGGATGATTCTCAGTCAAAACAGTGACACTGAGGTGTCCAGCAGCACTGCTGTGTCTGATCCACTCACACCAGCACAATGCATACTAACACTGCCCACATAATACCTGCTCTGTGGTGAAGAACAGGGTAATAAAGTATGCAGAGAAACAGATGGTGCAACAAACTACACAGTGCTCCTATATGGTCAGTGGAGCTGATAAAATGAAGAATGAATGTTATGGCTGATCGATATTTCCAAAAAACCTGTCATTGGGGGTACCCTGGCTTTCCCTTTCCTGCTGTTTCAACGGCACCTTTCCTCATTCTTATTCTTGCTGTTTTTTCATTTTATTATATTTTATTTAATGATTTTAATGATTAATGATATTTTAATGAGTTTTAAATGATTTATTTTGCTTTTATTTTGTTTTTATGTCTTTGCATTTTCTCCCTTTTATGTAAAGCACTTTGAATTGCCCTTGTGTATGAAAGGTGCTATACAAATAAACTTGCCTTGCCTTGCCTTGCCTTTCCTCTGCACAGCGAAGCAGTGTTAGGAAGTTATTATTAACACACAAAGAATTTAAATGTGTATATGAGTATACATTTATACAATATTATTATTGTTGTTTTCTTGTTCACTCCTGTTCCCCCCGTATACCTTATTGGTTCCTTATATAACCTGTTTGACATTATTATTGTTCTGCTTGTCTTACCTTGTTTGTTTGCCTTGTGTACTGTGTGTCTATCATGACACTCTTCTGGCTTGTCTTGCTATCCACCTGATTTGTTAGCCCACGTTGCACACTACCTGTCTTTCTTGTCCTACTTTTCTACTGTGCTTATTTGTTTTGTGTACTCTCTGTTTCTATAATTAAAGAGAACAAAATATTAATAAACAAAATATTTAAAAAAAAGAAAAAAACCCCAATAAATTAAAAATCTAATTAAAAAAAAGAAATTACGATAATAGTGTGCAGTTAGCTAAATGCTAATTCTCCATTTTCAGTTTTTAACCTAGGCAGCACTAACTGGTTGGGTCCTAATGATCTGAGAGTTCTGCTTGGCTCATATTGCTGTAGCATAAATACATTGGCTCTACACTATTATGCAACTTATAGACCCGTAATAGTACCATAAACTTCATTCTGTAACTTTCTGGGCAGCCAGTGTAAGAATTTACGAATGAGTGCGATGTGTTCCCTTGTGTTACTCCTAGGCAGATCTCCGGCAGCTGCATTTTGCAACAGCTGAAGCTGTTTGATTGTCTTTTAATGATCCAGATAAGGATGAGTTTCTCCAAGTCTGATTTAGTCAGAAAATCAATCTCTAATTTGTTGATGTTCTTAAGGTGATAAAATTCTCATTTAGTACATAACTGCTCTTGAGTTCTTTAGTACACCAAGGTTACATGCTAGTTGTTTAGGTTTTAAGGCAGCAGCTAGTTTGAGCCTCTCATTGCTGTTCCCCCAAGAAGCTCTGTTTTTATCTTTATTCAGCTGCAGAAAGTTTTGTCCCATCCAATTAGTGATGTGCTCAAGGCGATTGCAAAGTGACTCAAAGGGGCCATGGTTTTTCGAGGAGAGGGCCAAGTAAATCTCAGTATCATTTCCATAGCTGGGGTAAAATAGCCCATAATCTTGTAGGTTTTAGGCCAAAAGGAAGCATGTATATTTTAAACAACAGTGGCCCAAGAATCGAACCCTGGGGTACACCATAGGTCACTGGCAGTCTTTCAGAAGCATTATTTTCTACTTCGACACAGCCCTCCTTCGCAAGTACTGAACAAGTTTAGGACAGTTCCTGAAAGGCCAATACAGTTCTCAAGTCTGAATATTAAAATTAAAGGCAACACTGACATCAACCAGTATTGGTTTTACTGGGTACTGAGTCTGTATTAAACAAATGCCATTAAGAACCTTAATTGGAGCAGCCTTAGTACTATGATAAGGCTGGAATTTGGACTAAATTTAGTCTAGACAGGTATTTAAGCCAATGTGTTGAAGCTTCACAACTGCAAAAAAACAACCAACATTCCAGATATCTTGGCATGGAGTTGTAGAGGTTCCTAATGGTGTCCTGTGATAATCCATCCCATGCAGCTTGAATATTCTCACACACGGATTCGTTGGTCGTCTCCACCAAGACAAAAGCGGGACTCGTCACTGAAGATGACCCGCTGCCATTCTGAGTCACTCCATGACAGTCTGGCACGACACCATTGCAGTCTTTGGTGACGTTGACGTGGTGTTAAGGGCTGTGGTCACAGCGGTCTGCATGCATGTAGTCCTGCGTGGTGCAGCCGTCTGCCAATGGTAATGGCACTAACAGGATGACTCACGTAGGGCATCACTGCTCGCTGAATGTCCGCAACTGTGGCTGTTGGGTCAGTCAGGTACAGCGATAAGGCCTTGCTTGCGTCACATGTGTGGCTGAGTGTGAATCATTGGCATGTCTTAGAATGTCAGACCTACCCACCAAGTTTCATTCCTCCCAGTTGATTCCTTCTGGGTGCAGCTATTTGTGCAACTAATCTTGTGACCATGAGTGTATACCGAAACAACAGTTGTTGTTGTTGTTGTTGTTGTTGTTGTTGTTGTGTTTTCGGGAAGCTTTTTTAGTTAAGGAGGGCTTTAAAAATATATAATGTCTGCTCAGAAAGGCTTTGCACGTATGCATTAGGCATTAAAACAGACAGACATGATAACAGTACAAGCAACAAACTCATCTAATGCATACCCACACATATTCGAGCCAGCAAATGATCCATGCAGCATCCGTAGCAGCGATAAGCCTCAGATCAAAAGGGCCAAAACACCACCAGCACCGTTTACAGTGAAATGAACCGCTGCGCTTGGTGGCATTTATTTCAGACAGTAACCTGTTATCACACACCCAGCAATAAAGAGAAAGAGCACGGTGCATAAACACACAATAGCATGAAAGAGAAAGCCTACAGCTACATTTTTAATAAAACTGTAGCTACAATATCAGCACCACAGCCACCCCCACTCCCAACCACCGCTTCCCCCAGTGCCTGTATTTGCAAGCTCTGTGATAACGCTCAAAATTAGTCATTGAACACAAAGGTAGAAGCCCTACAGTGATTTACAGCCAACCTGCTGCCTTCATCTCAACCTGTATTAAGCACTGATTATGGAATCAAGCCATGTAGACAAGCTTTCTCTGGCACCACCACAGCAGCATTCTTTACTAAACCATCATTTATATCAAGCAAATGTAATGTCGTTTCACCGCAGCTGCCTGTTTTGGAAGTCCCTCAACTGAACTAAGCATTTCTTCTCCTTTAATAACACTGATGCAATATAAGCTCACCAGACAGAAAAATGAGTCACCTTGCATGTTGAAGGTGGAGTACCTTCAGGCTCCTGCAGATGGCGCTGCTCGTGGATGATGGGGCTATAAATACCTGCGGGGTGTGAGTGATGGGATCCATGGATTGAGAAGAGGTGCTACAGTGCAGTGAATGTCTCGTTCTATGGAGTTGTAGAGGTTCCTAATGGTGTCCTGTGATAATCCATCCCATGCAGCTTGAATATTCTCACAGTTCCTGCAGATGGTGCGGTAGGGGTGGAGGTGGAGGTGACACCAGGCCTTGTAGATATGAGACGCATGGCAAAAAAACATCCATCTTGGCGCTGACCACGGTGCCTCCACACACGGATTCGTTGGTTGTCTCCACCAAGACAAAAGTGGGGCTCGCCACTGAAGATGACCCGCTGCCATTCTGAGTCACTCCATGACAGTCTGGCACGACACCATTGCAGTCTTTGGTGACGGTGACGTGGTGTTAAGGACAGTCGTCGTAACGGTCTGCGTGCATGTAGTCCTACGTGGTGCAGCCGTCTGCCAATGGTGCTGCACTAACAGGATGACTCATGGAGGACATCACTGCTCACTGAATGTCTGTAATCGTGGCTGTTGGGTCAGTCAGGTACAGCAATAAGGTCCATTCTTGCTTATGTCACATGTGCAGCGAGTGTGAAACTTGAATCACTGGCATGTCACACCTACCCACCATGTTTCATTCCTGTTGGTTGATTTCTTCTGGGTGCAGCTATTCTATTGATGATGAGTGTACAATTCAAAGTATCATTTGCTACACACAGATTACTGGATATTACACTTGAAATTGGTATCTGTAGAAATAAATATCTTACCATTCACAAGAGGAACCTTCCAGAAACACATCCATACAGAAACATTTCAGATTCAGAAACGGGGTTTCATTTGGTTTCGGTGACGTGGTTTGATTTATTCCGAGTTAACACAAGATAAAAAAGGCATTCTATTAAATGATCAGCCAATATAATAAACAAGCTCTGCAGAGTTTGGTGACGTACTTGCTTCTATAGAGCTGCAACACCTGGGGAAAAAAGTCCTCCAGTATACTTGACCTTTGGAATGAAAAGGATACAGCAAATTGTTTGCTTAGTTCATGAGACTGCAGCGGGATTGTGGGAGCAGCAGTGAAGCGGAGCCGGTAATGAGGCACCTGAAATAACGTTGAGAATTTTGTAAGTTCGTTAAAAAAGTGAAACATCTTAACAGAACAATCACAACTGCCAACCCAACCAGTAAGAGCGAGGAGCAGTGTGAATTAAATGAAAGTTGCACCAGCAGAGTTATTCCCATGTGCCTTATCAATATGTATTGTAAATGGATTTTGAATACTTTACTTTTTTTAGACTGTAGATTGTTATGGAATATGTTACTGAATACATTTAAGATACATAAGCCTATTCAGTATTCAGCCATCACTACTGCTCCTGTAGAATCATGGGCTTTCTGTATGAAGGGAAATACGGGAAAACTGCAGGCAACTTCCCAACGTCTCTGAAGGTAGACACAAGTAACATAAGCAATGCAAGTTAAACAGGCTCAAGTAGAGTTCTAATCATGCCCCTGCATTCCCAGTACATCTTCTCTGTTAATGGTGACAGCAATGGGACGTACAGGGGTTGGACAATGAAACTGAAACACCTGTCATTTTAGTGTGGGAGGTTTCATGGCTAAATTGGACCAGCCTGGTGGCCAATCTTCATTAATTGCACATTGCACCAGTAAGAGCAGAGTGTGAAGGTTCAATTAGCAGGTAAGAGCACAGTTTTGCTCAAAACATTGCAATGCACACAACATTATGGGTGACATACCAGAGTTCAAAAGAGGACAAATTGTTGGTGCACGTCTTGCTGGCGCATCTGTGACCAAGACAGCAAGTCTTTGTGATGTATCAAGAGCCACGGTATCCAGGGTAATGTCAGCACACCACCAAGAAGGACGTTTTCCTCCACCAGCATCACGTAGTGACCTGGCCACTATCCTGCAAGAAGAATGGCTTACAATCCCTCTGACCACTGTGCAGGACTTGTATATGTCATTCCCAAGACGAACTGACGCTGTATTGGCCGCAAAAGGAGGAGGAGGCCCTACACCATACTAATAAATGATTGTGGTCTAAAACCAGGTGTTTCAGTTTCATTGTCCAACCCCTGTATATCTGTCGAGATTTGCCATGAAAATTAATAACTATTTTCAGTCACGCCTATATTATGTCGTTTACCGTCTAGGTTTGGCTGTAATATAGCTCTGTTTTCTTGTTCCAGAAATGATAATAGGACATTAGAACCATAATAAATCAGGCTACTGTTACTCTCCATACTTAAGTACGGTAAAGGTAAATGCTTTAGTACTTTTACTCCAGTGGAGGACTAAAGGGAGGAACTTCTACTGACACTGGAGGAGGATTTTACCTTGAGGATCTCTACTTTAACTCAACTACATGATTTGTGTCCTTCATCCTTCACTGATTTACACAGGGGTGGGGTGATGGGGGTGATCTCTTTCACATAGACAGCATGGCAAGCAAAACAGAGAGGCAGAAGCAAATGTCTTTCTCCAAAAACACTTCAGAAGTGAAGCTGATTTTTGTCCATGTCTAAGCTGCTGCATGAGTATCAGGTACATTCTGTCCACACGCTGCAAGCCTGCCACTTCATTTGCTTCGAGTCTGAATGGAGAGGTTAGTAATATTGGATGCACTGGAGGGTTATGCTGCTTCTGCTGTTCATTTTAGCAGTGTTTATGGATGTTGGTACAGGATGCACCCCCCCCCCCCACCGCCTGATGTGACCAGGAAAAAACAAACCTCTAAAGTGGTCTATTATGAGTTTGGGAACGAAACCCCTTATTCGCCTCCCCTCACTGTAGGTAAACGCTTAGTTGGCAGTTGCTGAAGTAATGAAGCGTATTGGCCTAGCTTACCAACCTACATATGCACGGGCATTCACGGTTGTCATTATTAACTACTTTCACACGGTTAAGTCATTATGCTAATGAATACTGTTAATTAACATTACGGCTTAGAGACTTAATATCCTTTTGTGTGAAATGAAAGGGCCTGTTTGGAGATGATGTTAGAGGTTAGCTGAAATTACAAGAACCAATTTACAGATTGCGGGTAAATCCATACGGTCTGTAGGCGACAAAAGGAGCTATTCAATAAAGAGGATTTAGCCTTCAGCATCAGTCCCTGAGTTCACTGTCAAGCCTCTTTTCTCCACCGAGGGTAAGGAGAGCTGTTTGGAAGTACGGGTCACTGCACTTACTGTTTGTAGGCATACTGGCTTGGTTATGAAAACCCTTATTAAGGTATTGTGCCACTAAAACTAGAAATATACCTATTCTGGGTTATTGATTTCAAGCAAAGGCACAGCAAAAACAACAATTCATATTAACAAATCATCACATTTCCACATCTTTTCCGATGTGAATGGGGTTACAATGTTGGCAGCTGGTGGATCAATTCACGCTAGCCCAAAATGTAGTACTGGTGGGCCAGCCAGTGGGACAATCAGGGATTCCAATTGGAACCGACGTGTAAAAAGATCTCTGGTGTAGCTAAAAGGCTTGCAATTAGATGCAATTAAAGATTCATTATGGCCTAATGAAAACAGATGCATGCACAAAGATGCCCAGGCCTAGGTCCCATGTTACCAGTTCAGACCTACACTGTTCTAATAGAAGTACCTGACTGACCCAACAGTCACAATTACAGACATTCAGTGAGCAGTGGTGTCCTCCATGAGTCATCCTGTTAGTGCCAGCACCACTGACCGACGGCTGCACGACCGCAGGACTAGATGCACACAGACCGCTACGACAACTGTCCTTAACACCATGTCAACGTCGCCAAAGACTGCAATGGTGTTGTGCCAAACTGTCATGGAGTGACTCAGAATGGCAGCGGGTCATCTTCAGTGACGAGTCCCACTTGGGGGACGACCAACGAATCCGTGTGTGGAGGAACTGTGGTCAGCGCCAAGGTGAACAGTTTGTCGTCACATGTCACACGTCCTGAAGACCTGGTGTCCCTCCACCTCCACCCCTACTGCACCATCTGCATGAACTGTGTGAGAATATTCAAGCTGCGTGGGATGGATTATCACAGGACACCATTAGGAACCTCTACAACTCCATGCCGAGACGTCTGGCATGTTGGGTTAGCAAACATGGTGGCCTGACGCCATGCTGAGAGACACTACTTCTGATGTGTAGCTCAGTAAATATTGATCATATCAGTCTAATTTATCTTCCTTCCCAATAGCACCGCAATCCCACACCTCCTTCTGGGTGGAGCTGTTCTTTTGATGATGAGTGTTGTGTAGTTAATTTGTTTGTCTATAGTTGTTACATGGATAACAATCAGACCACAGTTTATTAGTATGATTGTAGAATTAATGCAGAATTCCAAGGAATTCCAAAGGGTTACTTTTTCTTGCAGGTGTATGTGTTCCATGAAAGCACTTTCTAGTTATATTAAAAATAATAATCTATTATTAATAATAATTATAGACTTTCTTTTAGTTGCAATGTTGGCTCAGAACACATTTTTCCTTACTGATAAGAGTTGTTTTGCTATTCATGCCGTTCAAATACAATGCCACACATTTTCTACAGCTTCCAGTCTGCACCTCAGATTTTCTTTTCCCATTTGTTTCAATGACAAATTGAAGAAGTGACTTAAACAAGCTACACCAGGCTTTTGTTGCTGCTGACAGTAGCTGAGACTTCAAAGCTCCAGTCCTTATGTATGCTGCTTTTTAAAAACCATTAGACTTTGGAAAATGATGTAGTGTGAACATGATGTTTTGGGGTCAGTGAAAAACTGAGCTTTGGGAAAGGTTCCCTAGAACAGCTGCTTCTGGCTTTCTGAACAGTGTGGACTGAATCACAACCCCATGGCATTAGTGACAGAAGGTGTTCCAGGTGGCGCGCTGTGTACGTGATTAGCCTTTATTCTGCTGCATAGTTTATGATCTGTAACGGAACTGTGTTTCAATCTAACAAAGTGAAACAAAATGTTATGGAAATCTAAAACGCCCTGTTAGTGCACATCCTAGACCTGCTTTCCAGATACAAAGCGGCTATAAACTGCGGTGTTATGTCTGTAAGTGCAGTGTGTTATTGTCGTCCAGTCTGTTACAGCGGGCCTTGTTTCAGTGATGGTCAAAGCTGAAAACCTGGCAGACCGTACAGCAATGGGAATGGAAAAGCATATGAACGTCTTCACATATGAACTCACAGAAAACAACAACAACTCACTGAAGCAACCTAGACACACACATACACAAGGCCGTTCAGAGATGTGAAAAAATTTATAGTTCATTAATCATTAACCCGGGTCGCTGGAGCCTATCCCAGCACTCACTGGGCAGAATGCAGGAAACACCCTGGACAGGCCGCCAGTTCATCACAGGGCAGACACATAGCCATACACATTCACTTACACCTAGGGGGCAATGTAGCATGGCCAAGATAGTAGCTAAGACCAAGAAGCCATACAAAAGCCACACAAATTGCCAAGACGATCATACTGCCAGCAGACACAGCAGTTGTCAGCAAGATGCTAGGTCCACAAGCAGCGACTTACATAGAGAACAAGGACAGGGATCGACTGAGCACTGTGGACCAGGAGCTCCATGTCTGCTTGTCTGGTGGGGTGGCCGGAGCCTATCCCAGCGCTCATTGGGTGGAAGGCAGGAAACACCCTGGACAGGCCGCCAGTCCATCACAGGACAGACACATAACCATACCCATTCACTTACGCCAGAGGGGGCAATGTAGCATGTAGCATGGCCAAGATAGTAGCTAAGACTAAGAAGCCACACAAATTGTCAAGATGATCATACTGCCAGCAGGTACAGCAGTTGTCAGCAAGATGCCAGGTCCACAAGCAGCGACTTACATAGAGAACAAGGACAGGGATTGACTAAGCACTGTGGACCAGGAGCTCCATGTCTGCTTGTCTGGGGGGGTCACTGGAGCCTATCCCAGCACTCATTGGGCGGAAGGAAACGCCCTGGACAGGCCGCACATTCACTTACACCTAGGGGGCAATGTAGCATCTCCAATTCACCTGACAGCATGTGTTTGGACTGTGGGGGGAAACCCATGCTGATATGGGGAGGCCATTCAAACTCCAAACAACTCCAACCAGAACTTCATGTTCATTGAGAGCTAGCTACCTAGTGGCTGAGATAGTAGCTAAGTCTAAGAAGCCACACACAATTGCCAAGATGGTCATATGCCAGCAAGCAGTTGTCAGTAAAATGCTAGGTCAACAAGCAGCGAACTGCGAGCTGAGTGTTTTGAGCCTAACTTACATAGAGACCAATTAAAGGGAATGACTGAGGGCTGTGAACCTGGAGCTCCATGTCTGCTTGTCTGGGGGGGTCACTGGAGCCTATCCCAGCACTCATTGGGCGGAAGGAAACGCCCTGGACAGGCCGCCAGCATGCACAACAAAGTGCTAGGCCCACAATCAGCGAATGGAGGGTTTTAAGCCTTACGTACATAATGAACAAGGACAGGGAGCGACTGAGGGCTGTGGACCAGGAGCTCCATTGTCTGCTTCTCTTCCATTCCCGCCAGAATAGTGAGGTTGTGTGCATCGTCCCAAACACAGATTTCCCATTGTAAATCACATTTACCCCTCTATCCATCCATCATCATAAACACAGACAGGTTACAGAAACTGTGTTTTTAATACATTTCAGATTGGGGTGACTGAAAAAAGGTTAAGAAACGCTGCCTTAGACGATGCTACTCTGCCTGAGACACTGTGCTTTTCCCATACAGCTCTGGAAATAAATAAGAGACCACTCCAGTTCCTTCTTAAATCAGCATCTCCACATGTACAGCAGGTTCTTAGTGAGGAACAGAAGGTTCGGGTCTAGCTCTACTGGCAGATACAGTGAGCGTCTGGTTCATAAGAACAATGTCAAGCAGCAAACACACAGGACAACACAGCTACAGACTGGCAGAGGGCCAAAACCACTCTCTACTGACCGTGATGAGCGCCACCTCATTCCAATGTCACTTGACCTCAAGTGACCTACAGAAAGACTGGTGAGCGGTGGCTGGGGTGAAATGCACAGCGAGCATGGTTCTAAAAACAGGCTTCTAGAGGCGTCATTAGTGATTTTCTAAATAAACAGATCTAAATACAATATCTGATCTGGAATTTGGGAGACGTGTTTCCAGTAGTGTATAGAATAAAACAGAACTGCTCATTTTGGTCCAACACAAACCCAGAAACTGTACAACTAGAGAAACTGATCATTTTGAGGTGGTCTCTTAAATCTTTCCAGAGCTGTAGTTAGGCTATGCTCTGATTGCATATTCCAATAAAACAACATCATATCCCACGGCAGGCTGTGGTTTCCGGAAGCGCTGCTTAATCAGCTGTGGATTGTGGTTTTACTTTCGCTGTGGTTCACTGGCTGAGTTGTTCAAGTGTTCAACTTAAGCAGACAAGCTCTGCTGCTCTGCTCGCCTTGTGCCACTTTTCATGAGATGACTAATCTAAGGCGAGAGTGGGCAAGACTGAACTGGAGCACACATAAAGCTGTTCAGTACAGCAGTTTTGCTCACGTTTCCAATTAAAACATATCCAGCTGTTTTGTTACTTAACTGGCATATGTACCATCCTATACATTGCTGCCACGGAGGTTTGCTAAGAGACCTTGAGAAACAGACAATAGGCTCCACTCTAGAGTACACCGTAGCTTACATTTATGGTATCTGGCTGACGCACTTATTCAGAGCAACTTACAAGGTTACAGATAAGCCAAGGCAGTGTTCGGAATCTTGCCCAAGGACTCTTATTGGTGTAGCACAGCATAGTTCGGTTCGGATCCAGCCCGGGAACCGAACCCCAATCTCCCTCATTTGGGGGCTCCCTGGCAAGTAGTGGTGCTATCCATTGTGCCACACCAACCTGGGGAGTAGGCTACTTTGGTGTCACATTGCCAGCTGGATGTGGTCTTCAAGGCACTTACTAATGTTCACACGGGCTGAGTAGGAGGAATGGAACCTGCTGGAAAAATGAGTCACCTTGCATATTTAAGGTGGTAGTAACTTCAGGCTCCTGCAGATGGCGCTGCACAAGGTTGATGGGGCTATAAACACCTGCCTAGTGTGAATGACGAGAAGAGCTGCTACAGTGCAGGGAATGTCTCCTTCCATGTGTGGTAAATGGCTCCAAAGCAGATGTTAATGATTGGCTAAAAGGAGTGACTGCATTTGGGCGTGCCGAAGACCGTAGTGTGAAGGAAGTAGCTGAATCTGCAGGTGTATGGAA
This sequence comes from Semaprochilodus insignis, assembly GCA_034552555.1. Lineage (NCBI taxonomy): Eukaryota > Metazoa > Chordata > Actinopteri > Characiformes > Prochilodontidae > Semaprochilodus > Semaprochilodus insignis. The sequence continues at coordinate 31,611,188 of CM067490.1, read as the reverse complement.
GCGACGGTCATACGGGTCTACCAGCAGTGGCAAAAATTCCAGTCTATAGGGAATTCTCCTCGGAATTGTGCCAGGGAAGGCATCCACCAAATCTGGCCCAACTGTGCAACTCTGAGTGTCTGAACATTGATGTGGCCTAGAAACCTGTCCTGTCCATGCCAAATCACAGCTGTTATTCGTGTTAGGTACGTTTCAGTCACAGGTGACTCATTTTTTTGTTGGTGATCTCATTTACTATGATGTGTGACGTCATGACAAAGCTCCCGCCCATGATATCATCCATGAAAGACCTTGAGATAACGAGGAACAATGTTGTGTCACTTTGCTGGTCATGGTGTTGCTTGCTAATGTTGCTAATGTTAATGTTGCTAATGAGAACGAAGAAAGATACCTGCTGGAATATGCGGTCTTCAGTCTCTAGTTCATACGTTTAGTGCAAAGTGTTAAGTGGCTTAGAAATTCCCACCCAGGAAGCTTTACGCTGCTCTGTAGCCCCCCAGCAGGATAATGGTAAAGCTGACAGATGGTCTATGAACGTTTTAATGCAATGTGATTTCACAGACCCATCGTAAGAGCTATGAATGTACACGTATAGTTAGACTCCTGTCTCCTGTCAGCTAGCATGACAACCGTATGAGAAAATGACCTGTATTTTCAGCACACTTTTCAGTTCGTTAACATTACAGCACTGATACTTCCTGCTCCAGCTAGGTGCTCAATTTGCAGTTTTTCACTCCCACCTCACATTTCTCAAATTCCCTGCTCCTTCTAGTGTTCACGCCAAGATCAAGTAACCAGTGTTGCCAACTGCTTTTAGAGGAAAGTAGATAAGGCATGCTCGGAAATTCGCTAGATGTGGCTAGATGACATCATGCTCTAATTAGCATATTTTCTGCCTGGTGTTAGATCGTGTCAGCCCTTGAATCTGAATCTGGTTGCTTCTCTCCTGCTGACATATACTGTGTTTCAATGCAGCAGAATTCCCAGTAAAGCTGTTCTCATGTACGTTCATTATTTATGATGCACGGTGAGAAAAACAACAGCACACACAAAACACATGAAGGTGGAGTTTTGGGCACAGCTTGATTCGAAATGTGTAAGATGTGTTTATTTGGTTGTAAGTATCGGTAGACTTGAAATACTGCTCAGCCAGTGCAATTCATTTCTAACATCTTATAAGGTTCCATCAGGCACAGCTGCTCAACGTGAAGCAATTTCTCTCAGTATGCTGCTCCGTCTCGCAGGCAGTACTGGCAGCTCTCTTTTATGGAAGGCAGCTAAACTTGGTCCCAAAAGTCAGAAAAGTTAAAGTGGTCGGAAGATCCACAAACTCAGTAACACTTCACCATAAGGGTGGCGGTACTTAGGAGAGTAACAACCATTACTAAGTAGTTAAGTTGTGCAACAATTAATCATCAAATAATAACTTACATAAGTAATAATATTATTTTAGATTTTAATGGGTAGTTTATAATCCTTACTGAATGCGTATGTGATGTCTTAGTCATTAAGTCATCATAATAATGATAAAGGACATTAAGAAGGAAGCACTAATGAACAATTTACTGAAGTCTATGATAATCTTCATACATATGTAAGAGCACAGAGTTTATCAAGTGCATATCAAATTCATATGTTTTTTTAAATATATATTTATTTTTATTATATATTTATTTTTTAAATACTGCTATACTGTGCACTTATAGAGACATGTGCAGGCAACTTTACAATAAGGCTCAAAAAGAAATTAAATAATTAAATAACTAGCTATAATGTAATTATAA
>CM067490.1:31581743-31595043 GCA_034552555.1 Semaprochilodus insignis | reverse complement strand
TGACAACAAACCGTTCATCTTGGCGCTGACCACGGTGCCTCCACACACGGATTCGTTGGTCGTCTCCACCAAGACAAAAGCGGGACTCGTCACTGAAGATGACCCGCTGCCATTCTGATTCGTTGGCGTGGTGTTAGGGACAGTCGTTGTAACGGTCTGTGGGCATGTAGTCCTCCATCGTAAAGCTGTCTGTCAAGGATGACTCATGTAGGACATCACTGCTTGCTGAATGTCGGCAGTCATGGCTGTTGGGTCAGTCAGGTACAGCAATGAGGCCTGTCCATGCTTATATAGCTACAGTAAGGAAAAGATCAGTAGAAGACCTATGGATGTCCTCACACAAACTTTTTTTACTTTGTGTGTATGTGAGTGTGTAAACAATGCTTCTATAAAACACAAGTTAATTTAGAGTTTAGGGCCCAGACTTGTAAGTCCAGCCCATTCAGCCTTGGACAAGAGTGACACCTGAGTCTTTCAAGCTAAACTGAGCTGATTAAGAGACTTGTTCCAGAAATGATAATAGGACATTAGAGCCATAATAAATCATGCTCCTGTTACTCTCCATACTTAAGTACATTTGAAGGGAAATACTTTAGTACTTTTACTCCAGTGGAGGACTAAAGAAGGAACTTCTACTGACACTGGAGGAGGATTTTACCTTGGTCTTCACTTTAACTCAGGTACATGCTTTGCATGCACTTTGTTCACCACTGTCCTAAAATCCCATGCTTTTTCCTTTTATCAGGAGCTAAATATGCACATCTGAAAAGTAGATTTGTCTCACACACCAGACAGTGTGTCTGATGGTTACCCAACGTGTGCTATATAAAATCAGCTCTGGCTATTATTATGTTGCTAAAAACAAAAATGGTGCTGCGGGGAAGAATAACAGTTCAAACGAAAGCGTGAATGAGCTCAAATTTACACTATGAAGAAAAAAAAAAGTTTACACAACACCTTAGAAGAAAAACTTTATGGAGTTAAAATTGGAGCTCCCAGCATTCCTGCAACCGCGCCCCCTGAAAGATCACCACCTGGTTCGAAGCCCCCAGGTAATTTGAGTCAGAGACCCCTGGGTTAAGGCATGTGTATGGGAGACACAGCTCCAGCTAGTGAGTTAGCGAGTGTGCATGTGTGCTGAGCTGAGTGGGGGGCTCTATGGGCCGAGAGTGTTCTTTTACAGTGGGGCTTCATCTGTGTATTCAGAGGATGAGCTGAAGCGTGCATTCAGCACTAATCTCTGATAGAGCAGGTGTTCCTTCACCTGAGGTAATGTTCCACACACGACGTACAGCACTCACCCCCTGCCTANTTACAAAGCGATAGCACTGAAGTAAACCCACAAACAGAGGTTTATTAAAGCTAGAAGAGTGTCCTGAGAGTGTTTGGAGTGACAGTCATTTTCGCAGTCATGAATTCCTCTCTGTCTTGCCGCGTGTGAAATCACCAAAAACCCTGAAAACAATTAGCATAAATTTGCATGAATGCAGATGCTGGCCTTAAACACAATAACAACTTCTCTTGTTTTTCTGCCTTTCACTCCAGATACAAATTAGACGAAACCACTTTTAGACATCAGTGCAGTAAGTGTAGTAAACAGGGGAAAACAGGAAAGGTCCTCGGGCCACGTTTCAGACCACATTCATACTTCCTTATGTCTGTTAATGGAATGCGCGAGGGTTCTAACCACTGTAACATCGCTGTGTTCTCGACGCTCAGGCTCGCTTGTGCGCCGGGTGTGTGGGCTGTGCTGCAATGGAGGCAGCATGGGAGGTCGTTCCGTATCTTAATGCTAGGGTTCAGTCCCAAGGACGGCTCCTGCAAGGTACTCGGCGTAGGATGTTTCGTTGACATATGCTAAAACACAGTGGGAACAGGAATATCAATTAACAGTTATGTGGTAAACTCAGTGCTAAATTATCTCTTATAGCATTTGAGTCCGAAATTTACATCCGTACACTTGCCTTAAGGTTCTTTGCGTATCCCTGTTTAAAGAGCTACTGCCCAAAATGGCCATCACTACATCTGCTGTAAACATGGCTACAGAAGTCTCTGGAGTGGGTGTCCAATTGCAAGCTTAGTGTTTGAGTATGTAGTATATAGTACAGTTATGAATGGCAAAATTGAGTATACTCAAAAATCCACACTTAGAACCAGTGGATTTCTAAAGTACGGTAATGATGGACATAATTGTTTTTATCGCTTCAACTTTCTTTTTTTCCTTCATTCTTATGTTCATTGTCCTTTATAAATTGGATTAGTAATATTATTTGCTGTCAGCAAAATTTTCAACCACATCATATTACTGTATATCAGGGTTCGTCCTTATTTTTTTCCTCCTTTAAGGCGTTTGTAATATTTGTCTTTTATTTATTTTCCAAAATAAAAGTCTGTGTGCATTGCGAACCAGTTTGAGGAGGTTAAAAACTAGTAAGATCTTGTGCACAGGACAATTATCTGGGTGGTCTGAGGGTGGACCAATTGTGGCAAACCGTCAGAGAGATGCTGACCTGATCAAGCCAGCGGACCGATATATGCTAGCTATCTGGGATGCAATGGAAAACAAAAAGGGAGGAGTTTCTCGTGCTTGGCAGATGGCGATGTGATGGTGGTGGCGGTGGTGGCAGGACCAGAAATGGTGTATAGATGCGAGTTCAGCTCAAGTTTCAAATCACAACAGCCTGTAAAAATAAATATATATTCTAGTGCATAATGCATTTATTTGTTTGGATCAGGTAATAACGTGCCCCTGGTTCCCATTTTGTACTGAATAAAGATAGACTCGCTTGCTGTTTTCTTTGTGATTCATTTTATGGGTTACACTAACAGTGTACAGAGTTACACTAATAGAGTTAGACAATAATGTGAATTAGGGGGATAACAGCAAAAACCTAAGGTTAGCAAGCTAGCTCCCTGCCTGTCTATCTACCTTGGGCTTCTCTTCTTTGGCTGAAAGGGTAAAAACGTGCCCTTGGTGCCCATCTAGTAGTGAATGAAAATAGAATCGTTGTTTTCTTTGTGATTTATTTTACACTAAAAAGGGTACAGAGTTACACAATGTGAGAATTAGGGGGTCAACAGCAAACAGCTAAGATTAGCTGTCTAGCTACCTTAGCTCGGTCTGGGCTTCTTTTACCTTAGCTGTAAGTGTAAAAAAACTTACCCCTGGTGGCCATTTTGTACTGAATAAAGACAGAATCACTTATGAATCAGTCATTTATTTTGTGAGTTACACTAATAGAGTTACACAATAGTGAGAATTAGGGGGACAACAACAAACAGCTAAGATTAGCAAGGTAGCTCCCTGGCTGTCTAGCTACCGTAGGTCAGTTTAGACTTCTTTTCTTTGGCTGAAAGGGTAAAAACATGCCCCTAGTGCCCATTTTGTACTGAAAAGAAAAAAAGAAAGAAAGATAGAATCTCTGTTTTCCTTGTGATATATTTTGGGAGTTACACTAGTACTGGCTTACACTGTAGATTTTATATCAAAGACTAGGCTAGCAGTCAGGCTTGGTTGGCACCACAGGGATTCCCTGTGGTTGTGTGATACAGTGATCATATCTTGGTTTGAAGATAAGAAGAGACCAACTGTAGAAAGCAAATGTCAACATCTTATCATTTTAGGCAATTTAGGAATCCTGGCCATGTTCCTTTGGACATTTTAAGTGTGTATGCGATGGATAAAGATGACGTTTGGTCACCTGTTGTAGTGGTCTTCAACCCTAGCCCTGGAGTTTAGTTTCAACCTGTATCCAGTAAGCTGTCCCACCCCTTACTCTAATCTAATACAGTCAATCAGGGTAATTTAATTAAATCTAATCTGATCCAGCCAGTCAGGGAGTTGGGAAGAGGTTGATTAGCCGGGGCACGTGTGGCAGTTTGTGCTTGGAACTACGCTCTGCAGGAAATCAGCTCCTCTCCAGTGCTAGAGTTGGAGACCACTGGCCTATTATATGATGTATTAGTGGGTCCTAACCCAATCCTCAGGGCCCAGACGGTCCACATTTTTTTAGATCCAAAATGTGGAACATCTGGGGATCCCTGAGGACCAATTTGAGAAACACTGATGTAATGCATGCTAGTTATTGAGAAAAAAGAGCTTCAATAAACATGAGAATAATATAAAAACATGAGTTCTGTCAAACCGATGAGGCTGAGGGATGCACTACCGTGCTACAGAATACCGTATAACGCAACAGATAGCATATTAAATGTAGATTTTAGGGCTGAATCCATATTTAAAGAACCACTTTTTATAAATAATATGTCCAAGAACCTTTTTAAAGTTTAAAGAAGCTCCACTGATGCAAGGTTTCTTTTCCCTAGAACTAAGAACCAAGCCAAGTCTCTGCAGTGCTGGAACGATTTTCCTCAGGTCCAAACTTGCCCATCTCTGACCTCCTTCCATGTCACTCTTTGGGTTTCTTCTCTGCAGGCTGTTCCTTGGGCAACTCTGATCTATGAATATTTCATAGCAAAACAGTACATATGTATATGGACTAAGCATAGAATATTTAATAACTTACTAACTTTTCCATTTTCTAGTGAACAGCTAGTTGCTAATTCTTCTTTGCTGTGTGTAAATGAGGCCATGGTAGTGCTTCTATTATAGGCTACTATTGTGCTTTCCCAGTTTACACATGCACTTGTTTGATCGTTCCAGGAAAATGCTGAAGTCTTTTAAATAATGCATCCTTTCTAAGTCCTGAAGCTACTTTGCCATCCACTGTTTGCTTGTCAAAATGAAACATTCTCCATTTTAAAACACTTGCGCTTATTTAGGGACATAATTCAGTGAAGACTTAGGCCCAATCCCATTTCACCCCTTGCCCCTAACACTTAGCCCTACCCCTCCGTTTTGCGCATTCACGTCTAGGGTTAGGCATGTTGCATTAGCAAACATGACGCCCGACACCATACTGAGAGACACTACTTCTGTGTGTGTAGCTCAATAAATATTGATCATATCAGTCTAAATTTATCATCATTTATTGCTCCTGGTAACCTTTATCTTCCTTCCCAATAGCACTGCAATCCCACACCCTTCTGGGTGCAGCTATTCTTTTGATTATGAGTATATAATGGCAGGCTGTGGAGGAGCACCGAGAGGAACCTCAGCACCTCCAGTCCACATCTCTTGACGGTTACTGTGGTTTGACCATTGATTTAAGTGCCTGCCATGTTTATCTCTGTATGAGACATTACGCTACTGAGAGTGACTGATGTTCTGAGATAATCAGATATGCAGCACACATACTGGGTTAATATGCAGCATAGCTGTAATAAAAATATGACAGTTTATGGGTGTTATTAACAGCTATGCTTGTGAACTGCAAACCTTAATTAATTAGCATTGCTAATTTAGTCAGGATGCCTTAGCCTTGTTCCAGTAGCTACTGAGTTTAGGCTACAGGCTCTGTAGTTGGCTTTATATTAGTGATCAGATGAAAAATTAACATCATGTTGGTTTACCATCTTTTAACATGCTACAGCCAGCATGAGTCTTTAACTAGCATATTCATGGCATAGTATAATGAGATAGTGGCAGTTTATGGACAAACATAAGTGTAGGACAGGAACAAATGAAAGGAAAAGGTACCACACAATTACAAATGGGTAAAAATGAACATAAATTTGGATTAAATTTGGTGTTATGCAAATGTTACATACAGTATTACACTGTGTCTAAGCTAATATGTATACACACTCACTGGCCCTTTAATTACGTACACCTCCTTGTATCTACACTCTTCATTGTCCACTGTATCAGCTCCACTGACCATATAGGAGCACTCTATAGTTCTACAGTTACAGACTGTAGTCCATCTGTACTCTATTACCCTGTTCTTCAATGGTCTGAACCCCCACAGGACCACCACAGAGCAGGTATTATGTGGGTGGTGGAACAATCTCAGCAGTGCAGTGACACTGGTGGTGGTGGTGGTGTGTTAGTGTGTGTTGCACTGGTGTGAGTGGATCAGGCACAGCAGTGCTGCTGGACACCTCAGTATCACTGCTGGACTGAGAATCATCCACCAACCAAAACTATCCATCCGACAGCGTCCTGGGGGCAGTGTCCTGTGGGCAGCTTCCTATGACCACTGAGGAAGGACTAGAGGATGACCGACACTGCACTGTGCGGCAGCAGATGAGCTATTGTCTCTGACTGTACATCTACAAGGTGGACCAGCAATGTAGGAGTGTCTAATAGAGTGGACAGTGAGTGGACACAGTGTTTAAACACTCCAGCAGCACTGCTGTGTCGGATCCACTCACACCAGCACAACACACACTAACACACCACCACCACGTCAGTGTCACTGCAGTGCTGAGAATGATCCACCACCCACATAATACCTGCTCTGTGGTGGTCCTGTGGGGGTCTTGACCATTGAAGAACAGGGTAATACAGTATACAGAGAAACAGATGGACTACAGTCTGGAACTGTACAACTATAAGGTGCACCTATATGGTCAGGGGAGCTGATACAGTGAGTGGACAGTGAGTGGCCTAGTTTAGCCAATCTAGCCTACTTTAAAATTTCAATTCAGAAGATATTGAGAGAAGAGTCAGCAATCATCTCAGGGTTTATAATGACATAAAGAGCCATCTCTGGCACTTCTGTCGGCCTTTGTGTGGGAGACTCCAACCTGGCAGCTTGCCGGCAACAAAACATCCTCAACGTGCCTCCTGCGACGAAACATCAAAAGACGGGATCAAAGGACTTTAGGCCTTGCCTTATCGACTAAGAGAACATCAGGCTGGAAGAAGCTGGAGTGAGTCTGTGCTTGCAGGCTGCCAGAGACGTAGCTGTAACGAAGGAGACAAGGAGCTTCAAGCAGCTGCTCTGCGTCTGGCAGTGGCACTGACAGCTCGCAGCTTCTGCTCAGCAGACTGGCTACAGCACATCTGGGCTACATTCCTGCGCAGCCAACCGCTGTTTCTCAGAAGCGCTCGTATCTCGGAAGCCCATGCTCCAGTCCCTCCCATCCCTTTCTTTATGGATACACACAGGCACATATGCTGCCGTCATGTGTCTTCGGAATTGTGAGAAATACGGGTTCCAGACCTGAAAGCTGCACATGAATGTTCTTATTTGTTGCATGTAATTGCACTATACATGCTCCACCCACAAACACATTTATTTGTAGCCACCAGTGATGAGCCATGACTCCTACCATGCATTCACATTAGAAGGTGACAAGTTGCTAATGTAGCCTTAGGTTTGTCTCTTCTGGGTGAGTTAGGGGCTGTTCTTGTTGTTGAATCAATCAATCGAAATTTATTTGTATAGAGCTTTTTACAACTAACGTTGTCTCAAAGCAGCTTCACAGAAAAGTAGTTTATATAAAGGAAAAGAAAAACACAGAGTCCATGTACAGACGTAGGAAAGGAAATCCGGGTCCAAGCCCCCCGTGAGCAAGCCAGAGGCAACAGTGGGGAGGAAAAACTCCCTTAGAGTAAGAGGAAGAACCCTCGAGAGGAACCAGGCTCGAGGAGGGGAACCCATCCTCCTCAGGTCGATCCCGGTTGAGGAGAGAAAGACAGAACTAACAGGAAAAGGAGCTTAGAGCATCTATTAGATACCGTCTGATTAATCCAGGAGGCAGTGATTGCAAAGGTGGAGCCGACCCATAGGTTCTCTGTTTAAGTGAGAAATAGAGTTCATGATCAGAGCCCGAAGCTGGCGGCTCTATTGCAGTCATTGTAGTCATGTTGGGTGATGAACTAGAGAAACCAGGGCAGGAGACCCACGGTGGAGATGATGCTCTTGTGACTCTAGTCGCTCTGGGGGTTCCCATGTGATCACTATAGGGCATAAGGGCGTCTACACTCTCCAGACAGGAAAACATAAAAATAGCTACTTTATAAGTTCACCAGACAAACAATTAGTCACCTGTCACTGAAACAGAGCACAGGTAACAGCTGAGATTGGATTTGGCATGTACTGGACAAGTTTCTGGATCTAGGCCACATCAATGTTCAGCCACTCTTGCATCAAAGACTTGTGCAGTTGGTCCGGATTTGGTGGATGCCTTCCCTGGCACAATTCCGAGGAGAGTTTCCTGTAGGCTGGGATTTTAGCCACTGCTGGTAGACCCGTATGACCGTACGCTTCCATACACCTGCGGATTCAGCAACTTCCTTCACACTATGGTCTTTAGCACGCCAAAAGCAGTCACTCCTTTTAGCCAGTCATTAACATCTGCTTTGGAGCCATTTTCCTCACATGGAATGAGACATTCCCTGCACTGTAGCACCTCTTCTCAGTCTATGGATCCTGTCACTCACACCCCGCAGGTATTAATAGCCCCATCATCCTCGTGCACCGCCATTGGCAGTAGCCTGAAGTTACTACCTCCTTAAACACACAAGGTGTGTATGTTTTATGTAATTGTAGTAATAATAATTTCTTGTTTGTTGCATCACATGGTCACAGTAATGAAACCTTTAGCACCAGTTCCGTCAGGACAACGCTAATGCTATGCCACTCATTCATTCATTACTCTGGACAGTCACAGTCTTTAAAAGGATTCCTGTTCTGCTGCTTTCAGGTGCTGACGTTTCAGCGTTCTCCTGCTTCCTTCCACCCACCACCAGTTTGGTCCCGAATCTGTTGTCCAGGGAGTAGGCTCCACCCCTGCCATCCGTATTCTGCAGGATCTGTGAGGGTCTGAACACTTCAGGTCCTCCACTTTCCATCACTTTTGCCTTTTCAGTCAATCATTTAGACCACTACACCTGATTCAACTGATCAGCTCATTAATAAGCCCTTTCACAGTTGCAGGGGGTGTGTTAAAGCAGGGAACCTACTAAAATGTGCAGGGCAGGGTGAATCCAGGACCACGGCTGAGAAACACTGTCAGGGTTGGGTTAGACTGTCATCATACATAGTTGAGAAGATCTCAGTTCGACCTGACGCTTTTTTTGTCCCGCCGCCATGTTGCTTACTGCTAGTTGCTAAATCAAGGCTGCAAGTCATGTGCTCCACCTCACCTGCTAATGTGAAGGAATGTAAAGCAGGCCTTTAGTTCAGGCCCTAAATGTCAAAACACACATAAAAGCAGAAACTAACAGCTATGGTAATGTTGTGTATATGTCAAATGCTACAGGGCCATTAAGAAACCAAGCATGGGAAAACCTTCAAATGTCCCTTCCAGCATGATTTCTTATAGGAGTTATTAAATCTGGCTTGCAAGATCAATAACTGCCCTGATGGCAATAGGATAGTGGCCCCCTGTTGGCCCGCTGGCGGTCCACTGGCGTTGTACTCATCGTTTTCTGGGTGGCCCAGTGGTGATTAGGCAAAGTGCCACTCTTCTACTCACAGTCCAATTTATTTATACTCCCTTCCTTTCTTTCCTTTTATATTAGACCTAATGGGCGGCATGATGGCGCACTGGGTAGCCTCACACCAAGACATCATAAGGCAGATTGGATTTTGTGCTCTCAAACTGGATGTGTTAATTAGCAATATACTTTCTGAAGTATTGTTATCTGCTTCAGGGGTGGCATGATGGGTTGCGCCTGGAAGGGCCTGGCTTCCATTTCCGGCTTAGGCATCCAGGGTCCTTTCTGAGTGGAGTTTCCATGTTCTCCTCCTAGTGCTCTGGTTTCCTTCCACCGGCCATAGATATGCAGTCAGATGAACTGGACGGAGATGCTAAATTGTCGCCTCAGTGTGAATGTGTGTGTCTGCCCTGTGATGGACTGGCGGCCTGTCCAGGGTGTTTCCTCCTGCCTTCTGCCCAGTGAGCGCTGGGATAGGCTCCAGCGCCCCCTGTGACCCAGGAAGATGAGTGGCTTAGAAGATGAATGAATGAATTAGGTCTAATGATGTTTTTTTTTACTCTGTAGTTCATAATATTAGTCACTGCAATGATGAGAATGATCCACCACCCACAAAATACCTGCTCTGTGGTGGTCCTGCGGGGGTCCTGACCATTGAAGAACAGGGTAATAAAGTATACAGAGAAACAGATGGACTACAGTCTGGAACTGTAGAGCTACTGAGTGCTCCTATATGGTCAGTGGAGCCAATAAAGTGGACAGTGAGTGTTGATCAGTGTTCCTAATAAAGTGTCAGTGGGTATATGAAAATTATAAAAACATAAACAAAAGGACTTTTTGGTTTTCATATGATATCTGCACGGATATATGTGCACATGACAGTGAAAATGGATGGTAGCTACACCTCCCACTTTCAATTCCGACTACGAAGCACCTCTAACAGATTCCCACCTTGCCACAGGAATCCAAATGAATCCCGGTTCCGGAACAGAAAGTCCTGGAGTGCGTAATGGGGCCTCCGTTTCCAAAGAATAAGCGACTCCGCTGCAGCGAAACGAGGACTGGCGGAGACGCTTGGGTTTCAAGGTTCATTTCACCGTAAACGTGATGAACAGTTTTTTATGTTTTCTCGTTCACTCTCTTTTTATGGTTTTTTTTTTTTTTTGTTCCGCTACTCATTTAGTCACGCTTTAAGTAAGGTGACAGCTCGACTACCTTCCCACATAATGTTTGGAAGAGCTGCTGAAATTACACTGTCAGGCCTTTAATGAGGAATAGAGGGGGGTATGATCGTCTCCTACCAGAGCTGTGATTAATTTCAAAGTCCATACACATACGTGCCGCAGTAGTCTTTGCTGTGCTGCACAAGACTAAAGGCTTTATGATTCATGTGCCGTCTCCGGATTCTGCTATACCTTGGTGGCACACTCATGTACACACATGCACATCCGCGCTCCTAGTCAGTCGCAGTCACAGACCACAGACAGCAGCAGAAGACAAAGACTTAAGTAATGACAAACTCCTACTGACAGCTTCTGCAGTCGATTTCATCTGAGGCAGGCCACTGGCTGCCTGCTCTCCTCCGGAGCATCAATAACTCCAGTAGGGCTGCTAAAAAACTCGGCTTGGAATTCTCAGCATGTGCCGGTTGTGTTAGATAGGAGCAGGACGGACGGTTAAGAATTCAATTGGACTTCCGCCGAGGACCCGACGCTTGGCGTGTCTTTTGACGGGGAATGTTTACTCCTGCATTGTGCAGGGGGTTTTAAGCTGCTGGTTATTTGCGCAGGCTCACTGATTGTTAATACGGGACTTGTTTTCTTTTCCCTGACAGTCAGCACACACAGTAAACCGAGTGGAACCCGGTTTGGAAGGGGGGGTGGGGGGGTCAAAAGAGGGGGAAGAGCCAGAAAGCAAGAGAAAGAAAGAAAGAAAGAAAGAATGACAGACAGAGAGGGAGGAGGGGGAGAGAGAGAATGGAGATAAACAGATAGGAAAAGATGGAGGTAAAAGAGAAACAAGAGGAAAAGGGGAAAAAAGGAGAGAGATAGAGACAGAGATAGAGCGAGAGAGAGAATGAGAGCGAGAGAATAAAGAGAGAGAGAAAGAGAGAGGGAGGGAGAAAATGAGAGAGAGAGAATAAAGAGAGAAGAAAAGACAGAAAGAGACAGGGGAGTGAGAAAGTAAAGAGGGAGGGAAGACAGTGTGATAGAAAGAGATAAAGAAGGAGGGAATGGGCGAGATATATAGAGAGAAAGGCAAGAGATGGAGAAAAAGAAACCTGGGTAAGGGGAAGAATGACAAAGAAAGAAAGAAAGAACTAAAAAGGGAGAGAAGGAGATAGAGATAAAGAAGTGAAAGAAATGAGTGATATGATGCTGACAGAGAGGGAGTAGGAAAGAGTGAGAGAAAGAAGAAGAAATAGAGAACAATAGAAAACAGGGAGAGAAAGAAAGAAAGAAAAGAGGAACAAAGGTAAAGGGAAATAGACAGATGAGAGGAAAGTGGATGAGATAAAGAGAAACAAAGTAATAGAGTGAAAGAAAGATGAGAGACAAAAGCAGATCAAGAAAGAGGAGAGAGCACGGAAAAGAAAGAAAGAAACAAACAGAGAATAAGAGAGAGAAAGACAGATAGAGGAAAGAGATGGGGATAACAGGAAGAGAGGAGAAGGATGGTATAGAAGTGATGATGTAACGTAGACCAGGTTGCTGTGCGTCTCTCTGCTGGGGTGTTTGGCCGGCGCCGCAGGAGAGCAGCTCTTTTATACCATCTAGAAGATATTGAAACCAAATAGGGGTCTGAATGAGGGGTCCGCAGCCTGAACAGCCCTGCAGCCAGAAACACCCACACACACTGATATTGATGTTGAGATCGAACTCTCAGATCCCTGAACTCCAAACTCGGAGCTGGAATCTTTATTTGTTGGTGTTTCGTCTGTTTCCAACAATGAAAGCTGAGTCCTGAGCTTCATGATCACGGGGCTGTACATGCGCCTCCATCGCCTGCTGAACCTGCATTTGTATTAATGTGTGGCAATAACGCAGCATCATCACATCACACCAGTCGCAGCCCCTTCACCCTCACGTCTCTGAGAAATGCTTTCATTCTTTCATGTTTTGGACTCGGGCTATTGTTACTGCATTACCGATTCTCTTTGATTGGGCCCATAGCTGCATCCACCGTATCTCTGCAGAAGGATTCCTGGTGTGAGAGTAATTGAATGTGGAGGTGATAATGAACGACAAACACACTGCAGAACCGGCTGAATCCGCAGAGAGAGATGGACAGCAGTGCACAGGGCAAGAGCTCACACACATTACACACCGTTATCATGTACCTCCATCCTGCTCGGTCATGTGGAGACCCAACCGATAGAGTGTGTGAGTACTGAGTCACTTTAAAGGGGGAATTTCACCGATTTTTCGTTTTTTCAAAATTTCTGAATATTTAAAGGAACAATATGCAAACTGACAAGTTCAGTCTATCGAATTCATACACATTCCCCTGTTTGCTCAAACCAGCATCACCCCTTGACTTACCAAGAGCTGTCTGACCTGCAGAATGCATCTCCAACACCATTTAAGGTGGAACAGGAGAATTAAAACAAGAAGCTGATGAATAAGAAAGCTGACATCAGAGATTTCTCTACTGCTGAGATGCCTCACTGATGTTAACATGGCTCTTCGCCCCTTGCCTGAACATCTTTCTGAATCTTGGTTCTTCGAATCCTCTCCTCTCTGCTTTTTGATAGTGCATGTGGGGTTCAGGACTTAGCCCCTCCCCTTCTGTCCTGTGCATGAGCATGAAGGCCCCCTGTCATTGACAGGCTGGAAGAGTGTTGAGATACTCCGGCTGAGTCACTTTGTTTATTTCCTATTTTCAGAGCAGGACTGTGTACTAACACCAGTGTGCACATGGACGGTTACCAGACCATGAGGCAACGTTCACTGAGTTTGGATTTTAATCTGTATACTGTACCTTTAATGGAATGGTGGAATTTTTTTT
>CM067490.1:31566743-31576743 GCA_034552555.1 Semaprochilodus insignis | reverse complement strand
TCTCTTCATCTCCTCCTCGTCTAGCCTTCTTCACTCCGCTAAGTGAGTGATGGAGGACCGTCCTCATCATTATTCCGCATCATAACTCTCCAAATGTCAAACCGCCGGCTGTAGTGTGTAGACAGCGTTCGGAATTCGAATGTGTTTACATTACAGGGCTATTCCCTCTGCTAATGAGTCTGCTAGTTCACACGTGGCACGGCTAGTCTAATTAGCAAGGAAGGAAAAAAAAATACAAACACTGATGCTAGAAGGACGTATTGGCTCTGTAGCTTTACAGGGAAAATATCATTTCAAAGAATGTATTCAGTTTTGGTCTCACAGGACAGAGTAATACAATTCCCGGCTTACATCCCAGATAGAAAGCGTATATTGGGCTGCTGGCTTGATAAGGTCTGCCCCCCACTGACTGTTTGCCACTGCTGGTCCACCCTCGGACCACCCATTATTGTCGTACGTACAAGGTGTAACAAGTTTTGAAGCACCTCAAACAGATTTTAAGTGCACAGAGAATTTTTAATTTAGTAAATAAACTACAGCTAGAGAAGGGCAGTTCCTGACGATAATGCAGAGTGATTGCACAGCTGTAGTTTGTTGCTAGCTGGGAGAAACAAGGGATGAATAAAGGACACATAGATGAGTGCGGGGCAGTATGGCTGTGGATTAGAGTTTGGGGATCTGCCCTGAGTGAGTACATACAGTTTGGTGGTTGTAGGTTAAAGGAAACTATAGGGTTTGTGTAGGGTCAAAAATGAATGGGACTCTCTGGGAGAAGTAAGGGATGAAAAAAAAAAACAGACGAGTGCAGGTCAGACCAACATTGAATCTGTGCTTGGCCGTGTGCCCTGAGATAGTGTATGTGAAAGTATGTCAGTCAAGCTGAAGTACAGTAGATGGCGGTGTACTTTTCTACCCCATTCATTCTTAAAGGAAAAAAAAACATTCTGGTGTTTAACAGTTGGAACTAAACGCTGTATACACGCACTACATTCCCGATCAGACAGAATATTCCAGAGTCGGAACGGTGTCGACATCTCTGCAGGACTAGTTAGTGAACAAAAATCCCTCAAACCAGGAAGAACAAGAACAAGAACATCAATTGGATAACAATAGTGTTGTGCGTTGCAATCACATTCACCGTTATTACAAAAACCTGAGAGAAAAAAATCATTGACCAGACGTGTTGTAAAGTAGTTTTTGTTGAAGATGTGGTTGCCCACTCTGTGCTAGATGAAAATGACTTAATAAATGAATTTACATGGATAACAAAAGAAAGGAAAACGAGTAAACTGCACTGCGAGTGGAAAACGAGTAACAAAAAGTGGCATTTTTACTAATACACTTAACCAACACCCAGAGCGAAACGCCAGTGGACCGATGGCTAGGAATGGGCGGATCGATACCTACAAATCAATTCTTGTAGTTCTGGTATTTACTTTTAAGAGTAAAATATTGGCACATAAAATATTGATATTGTTTCTTTATTTATTTAGCACGACTGATGTGTATTCTATCTCTCCAAAAAGTGCTGCCATAAGTGTTTATATAGTATAGGAACTACTTTTCCTTCCGCCTTCTTCCTCTGTACCTATTCAAAATGTAACTATTCAAATGTTAATCTAATGGACACACATATAGGTATGGAATGCTAGTTTCACTGAGCACATCATTTGAACATTCCAGTCACGTTAACATATTCAAGTCTGAGTCTATGGTTCTGTCCCGGGAAAGGATGGCATGCCCCCTCCAGGTAAGGGGAAAGGACTTGCCCCAAAAGGAAGGGTATCAGTATCAGTTTACAAGAGGTGGGAAGAGGGATTGTGAGATTGGCCTCAGGCTAGGACAGGCCGCAGCAGCAATGCGGTCACTGTACTGGACTGTAGTGGTGAAGAGGGAGTTGAGCTGTAAGGCAGAGCTCTCTGTTTACCAGTCAGTCTACATCCCCACCCTCTCCTGTGGTCATGAGCTTCGGGTAATGACTGGAAGAATGAGATCGCGGACACAAGCGGCGGAAATGAGCTTACTTTGCACGGTGGCAGGCCGCACTCTACTTGATAGGGTGAGGAGCTCAGTCATCTGGAGGGAGCTCAGAGTAGAGCTGCCACTCCTCCTTCACGTTGAAAGGTGAAGGAGTGGTTCAAGTGGTCCAGGTAATTGATTCTGATGTCCCCTGGATTCCTCCTGCTGGAGGTTTACTGGACACAGCCAGCTGGGATGAAACACGGAGGTCGTCCCAGGACCTGATGGAGGGACTCTATATCCAAGCTGTCCTGGGAACATCTTGGGAATCCCCAGAACGAGCTGGAGGGAGTTGGCCTAGCTATAACACAATTAACCCTGTAAGTCGCTCTAGATAAGAGTGTTAGCTAAATGCCATAAATGTAAATTATTGGACATTGGTTTTATTTTTGTTAAGTGATGTCATTTAAAAGAAGTGATGAAAGAACTTTAGAAGTTTATTTAATAGACACAACAATAATTAGGAACCATTAAATGTCAGACTTTCTGTTACAATTTTGTTCACATACTTTACAGCATTGGAATTGGTATATTAGCCTTGGTATTACTTGGTATCGGGTTGAATTGAAAATGAGTGATATCGCCCATCCCTACTGCTAGCTTTGCCATCTGGGGGCCAACAGTGGTCTGCTATCCTCTTGCTGTATGGTGCACTAGCAGAAGTGAGCCTTGTTAGCGCTCAATAGTAACGAGGTAGACTTTTCAGGTATTTGTACTGCATTACAGTAGTTCCATTGCAGGAGATTCCAACAGCCACAGTGTTAAGTTAAAATTTCAGAGCTTTGCACCAAAATATGTTTTTGCACTATGTGTTGATATCTAAATAGATTTTACCAACACATGGTGTAGGTAGCACCGTGAAGACCTTTACTTTCACGCCACCACATTTCCAAGCATAAACTCCCACTTTTCCCCGGAATACTATATGCACCATGTGTTGATACTTAAACAGCTTTTACCAACACATGGTGCAGACAGCACCATGAAGACCTTTACCTTCGTTCCACTGTATTTCCAAGTAAAACAACTCCTACCTTTCCCTGGAACACTGTCTGCACCATGTGTTGATATGCATTACTCAGCAGTGGAATGAAACTGGCACCCAAAAGAGTCAAATTAAGGTCATAGCTCACTGTGTCTCTTGATAGGCTGATATGTTTGACTAGTAAATCCTGGCACATTTTCCTTCTGTTTCCTTCTGAAACACAGTATCAGGGAGCGACTCTGAGCGCTGATCATTTTGCTTGATGACAGCTGGTGGGGTGAAAGTAAGAGTTGCAACTTGGTGGTTAATACAAAAAAAGTAATAGCTGCACCCAGAAGGAGGTGTGGGATTGCAGTGCTGTTGGGAAGGAAGATAAAGGTTACCAGGATCAATAAATGATGATAAATTTAGACTTATATGATAGCTGACCACGGTGCCTCCACACGGATTCGTTGGTCGTCTCCACCAAGACAAAAGCGGGACTCGTCACTGAAGATGACCCGCTGTCATTCTGAGTCACTCCATGACAGTCTGGTATGACACCTACTCACCAAGTTTCATTCATGTCGGTTGATTCCTTCTGGGTGCAGCTATTTGTGCAACTACTCTTTTGATGATAAGTGTATTATTTGACGTAGCCAAGACAGAGCACACATTAGAGACCATGTCGTTTTGATTACACCCTGATCAAACATGAATAAACAAGAATATCATCTTTTGAATGTGTGAATGATGTGATGCAATGAATCATAATTAATGTGACCAACGTCATGAACTAACAAGGTAGAAATATTGATTTCTGTTTGACTAAAAGGGCTTATACCCTGTGTTATTCTTGCATCCATTCTGAACAAAATGCATTTCATACTGGCTCAAACTGGTCTATACATTTCATACATTTCATGCGGTTCCGGCGGCACGGCGGGTAGCTGCAGCAGCCACTTCGGGAACAACAAAACGGTGCTCTTGACTTGACTTGCGTGTTTAAGCTGGTGTAGTGCTGGTTTAGTTGGTCACCCAGCTTAGTCATGCTGGTTGACCAGCATATCAGCAGAGAAAACAAAGCATATGCTGGCTTTCCTGGTGACCAACCATGTTGGCCAGCTTTGCTGAAAAACAGCTGTGATTGGATTTGGCATGCACTGGAGTTTCTGGATGTAGGCCACTTCGATGTTCAGACACTCTTGCATCAAACGATTATGCAGTTGGTGTAGATTTGGTGGATGCTTTCCCTGGCACAGTTCCGGGGAGAATTCCCTGTAGACTGGGATTTTAGCCACTGCTGGTAGACCCGTATGCCTCCATACACCTGCAGATTCAGCTGCTTCCTTCACACTACGGTCTTTGGAACGCCCAAATGCAGTCACTCCTTTTAGCCAATCATTAACATCTGCTTTGGAGCCATTTTCCACACGTGGAATGAGACATTCACTGCACTGTACCACCTCTTCTCAATCTACGGATCTCATCACTCACACCCCGCAGGTATTTATAGCCCCATCATCCTCGTACAGTACCATCTGCAGGAGCCCGAAGTTACTACCACCTTAAACGCGAAAGGGGAGCTTATTCTATCAAGGGTATATCTACTTTTTATGCTTTCTCCAGCACTGAAAATTCTGGCCTCAGGCTTCTGGTTTGAATCCCATCCATGTTTGCTATCAATGGTTTTCAAGGACACCGTTTTCATTGGGAGGGAACAGGACAGTCTTTCTCTCCCTTGTCACTAAGTGTTGGGCATCCACATGGATCTGTGGCAGATTCGAACCATTAGCATTCTCCTCTGAGCGCAACGGAACGTTTGACAACGTCGCGCGGGTTCTGGTCTGGGAAGAAGTGCTGGCAGGTTTTCTTGGCAGCACACGAAGTGTGAAGCTTTCATTTCCCACTTTGGTGACGCTGTCAGGCGACTCACTCCGATGGGCAAAAGGAGTGAATCAAAAATAGTTTAGCAGACAAAACCATGCTTAAACATATCCCAGGCTCGGCTGGCATCGTCATGTACCATGAAAAACATTCCTCATGGGGAAAACAAAAAAAACAACAACAACAAAGGTGACAGCATACATGACGGGAGTGAGAGAAATCAACCGGCATCAAGCAAGTAGCAGAATGATCAATGGGGGCAGCATTTAAGTAAGACAGATGAGGTGAATAATTGTCATCAAACACCACAGGAGCTTGACACAGATGGAGAAGGAAGGAGGTGGCGTGGAGGGCTTCAGACAGGCTAATGGATAAAAAGATGGAAAAATAGGCTTTAAATGTCAAGCCCTGCCTGCCGTATACTGCCATATGTGCACCTTAAATAGCATGATAGCAAGAAAGTCCATCAGCTGCAGGACAAACACTCTCTTGTACACATGTATGACTGCAAAAGTACATAGGCTGTAGTGCAAAATGCAGCATGTGCAAAGACCACACTCAGCCTTCTAGCACCTGCATCTACGGTTCCCCTTAAAGGGACTGACAGTTCAATTGTATCTACTAAAGCAATTGCAGTCATGAGCCATTTGTGCTGGCTCGCCGAGAAACTTGACCTTTTAGGCATTTAACCCATCCATCCAGCGAAACACCCACACTAGGGGGTACCGAGCACACCTGCCCGGAACAGTGTGCAGCCCTATCCACAGCACCCAGGAAGCAGTTGGGGTGTGCCTTGAACAAGGGCACTTCAGTCATTGGGATTGAACTGGCAACCTTCTGGTTACAAGACTGGTTCCCTAACCTTCAGCCCACAACTGGCGAAGGAACAGAAAGAATAAAACTGAAATGATTAAACAATAAAATGAAATAAATTAACATGTAAATAAAATAACAACAGTATTTTAATGAATTACTAGGTTAAAAAGTTTTCAAATGTGGTCTGGAAGGAGCCAAAAGGCGTGAAAAGAAAAAGAAAGGTAGCAAAATGATAAAAAAACAAAAATAACTGAAAAGTAAAAAAGATAAATGCCAACAGCAAATGAAAAACAGATGCCAACAGTACTTTAATTAATAACTATGTTAAAAAGTTTTCAAATGATTAATAATGAATGGACTGGAGAAGGATAACAATAATAAATACAAAAAGGTTAAAAAGTAAAATCAGATAATAAAATAAATAATAATGGCAACAATATTTTAATTAATAACTAGTTTAAAGAGTTTTTAAATGATTGTTAAAAATGTGGGCTGGATTTGAAAAGGAAAAGAAATGGAGCAAATTGATAAAAACAAAAATAACTGAAGAGTAAAATAAGCAGTAAGAAAAGCAAATAAAATAAATGTTAGCAGTATTTTAATGAAGTATTAGGTCAAAAACATTTTCAAATGATTGTTAAAAATGCGGGCTAGACTTCAGAAGAAAAAGAAAAGTTATAAGAACAAAAAAAGTTAAAAAGTAAAATGAGATAAAAAGCAAGTCAAATTAGATGAAAAGGAAGTTAAATTAATGCCAGCAATATTTTAATTAATGACTAGGTTAAAAAGTTTTCAAATGATTGTTAAAAAGGTGGGCTGAACTTGAAAAGGAGAAGAAAGTGTATAAAACAAACAAAAAAAAAAGTAAAATTAGATGAAAAGCAAGTAAAATGAATGACAAAAATATTTTAATTACTTTATAATTAATAAATATATGTTTTTAAATGTTTCTTAACAATGTTCTACTGAACTTGACTGCCTAATTGTAAGAGCTCTACAGTTTAGAACCATACAAGCAGAATGAAGCCTCTCTGCTGTCTCTGTAGTTTGCAGGCGTATTTGGAGAATACCAGAATCTGCTGATCACATGTCGGAATACAATTTCAGACGTTCAGTGATGTACACAGGTGCAAGGTCAAAACTTTACATGTAGTTTGAATTTAAGAGTAGAGGCAGCAGCAGCATGCTGTATTTGATCAACTGGGACTTATCAAAAGCAGAGAAGAGCAAGAGAAGTGCATGCTTAACGCTTACTAAGCTTAGAATTATAATTTGGCAGATTTGACTGGGTTTAACACAGAAAAGCTTCCCAGTAAGTCATCAAAGCCAAGCACTGCATATTAGTATTCACAGCAGACTGGATAGAATTCAGAACACAGCTTAAGCTGAGGCCTTGACCAAAGAACATGTTAAATGCAGATTGATTTTTAGTCTGATAGGCCTAGCCTTGGACGAACGTGCTTAACAAAATAATTCCTTCTTTGTAAATGATCTCCACAGCTACGTCCTGTAAACTGCAAAAAAAACCCCAAAAAAACAAAAGAAAAAACCAAAACAAAACAAAAAAAAATCAAGTAAAATGATCTTATATCTAGTTTGTATGTCTTAAAATTAAAAAACTTAAAAAACTCTTATTTTTTTCAGCTCATATTGTTTCAGCTCATTTTAAGATGATCGTATTTCTAGGTTTTCTCACTATATTGACAGAAAATTGGACTTATTTTAAGGCAAATTATCTGCCAAAATTTGTCATTATTTCCGGACAATTTTACTGGTTTTAAGTGATTTTAGTAAGCCGAATGTTCTCAATATATTGGCAGATAATTTGGCTTATTTTAAGAATCATATTTGAAACCTATCTATATAGTGAGTTAAATAAACTTAAAATTAGCTTAAAACAATCTCGAAATTAGAAGTTTAAGATATACCAACTAGATGCAAGATCCTTTTATTTGCCAAGATGTTGTGTAGGCCCAGTTAAAACAGCAGTCCACACAGCAAATAGTATTTATTGACAAGTAAAATTACCTCATATCTAGTTAGTATATCTTATCTTTCTCATTTTGAGGTTGTTTTAAGCTAATTTAAAGATTATTTAACTTATTTAAAGGTGTTTGTTTTTCATTTTAAGCTTATTTTACAATGATTTCATTCATTTTCAGATGTGTTTTCTTGTTTTAGGTGATTTCAGTAAGCCAAACTTTCTCACTCTATTGGCAGATTACTTTCCGTATTTTAAGAAACATGCTGGAAAAAAGACAAATTATCTGCCAATACAGTGAGAAAATGCAGCTTACTAAAATCACTTAAAACAAGAAAAATCATCTGAACATGAGTGAAATCATTGTTAAATAAGCTTCAAATTAGAAATTTAAGATATAGCAACTAGAGCAGTCGTTTTACTTGCTAAGATGTCATTTTTTGCAGGATAGACGCATTTAGATCAGTAGTCCACACGGCAAAAATTGTTTCTTGGCAAGTAAAATTACCTCATATCTTGTTAGTATGCTTAATTTTCCCTCATTTTGAGGTTGTTTTATACTAATTTTGAGATTATATGTCACACTTATGGGTTTCCCCTCTACCTCCAAGCCCTGGAACTCCATCTCCCAAAACCCCCCACCTGGTGACGTCACAGTCACATGTCCCTCACCCACCAATCCCGTCCCGTTTCCTAGATAGGATTCCAACCAGTATTGATTACACACCTGTCAGTCATTACCTCTGCTTGTATATATACTTCTGCTTTAGCGGTACTTCCCTGCGCAGTATTGCCACGTTTCGTGGCGTATGAGCGCTCTATCGCTGTTGACCCTGTTCTGACTTTCTGACCCTGTTCTGATCTCTGACTTTCTCTTCTCTGGTTTTGTTTTGCCCTCACTTATCGTCTGTTTGGTGTTTCTACTCTTGCCTGTCTCCTGTTTTTGACTTTGCCTGTCCCTCGTGCTTTGATTGCCTGGATTATGTTTGTTGAACCTCACTGCCAATCTGTCAAATAAACCCAGCCTTGATTTTTAGCTCAGCGTGCGTCAATCAGGCGAGATTATATAACTTATTTCCAGATTGTTTTTTATTTTGCATATTTTAAGAAATGTGCTGGAAACAAGCCAAATTATCTGCTGATATAGTAAGAAAATTTGGCTTTCAACAATCACTGAAAACACATAACATCTGAAAATGAGTGAAATAATAAAATTATTATTAGCCTAATTTTAAGATTGTACATCATGTTTCTAGGGGCTTCACATTTTCTCAGTATCTTGGCAGATAATTTGGCTTATTATATGAAATGTGCTGGAAACAAGCCAAATGATCTGCCAATTTGGATTACTAAATCACTCAAAACAAGCAAAAACATCTGGAATAATCAAAAACAAGTGAATTAATCATAAAATTAGCTTCAAAAAATTTAAAAATTAGCTTCAGAAATTTAAGATATGACAACTAATTATATGATCATTTTACTTGGCAAGATCTCATTTGTTGCAGTGCAGACCCTGTTAGAACAGCAGTCCAGTAGTCCAATTGAAAGCGTGAAGACACTGAATGCTTTTTCGTGGTCATCTCTACATGTTCTTCAGCAGAGCACTGTGTGAATAACAGATGAAGTCAGAGGGTGTGAAAAAGAAGGCGAGTCTATAGAGAAAGTAACAGGAAGTTAAACTATGTCAGAGAACTCTGCGTTTCAGTCCTCGCTTAACTGTTCCAGAGTTAAAGCGATTACTATCTTAATAGCGTTATTTAAGCCCTGTGGAGAGTGTAGAGTAAGTGTTGTGCTTTCCGAAAACTCTTATTCAGAGGTTTTAGCTAATGAGTGAATCTGAAGGGAGCTTCTCCACTGGCGGTATTTTGTTATTCTCCAGACTTTGAGTGGCCATTATCTCCGCACCAGGTGGAGCCGTGTTGCTGATGAGCGTGGAGGGACCCGGCACTGCCAAGACATAATCAACATCGCCATCAGCGTCGCAGTCCCACTGAAACCCTCAGCCCGCTCAGACGAACATATGCACGCTGCCAGCCGCACGCTCCTGCAGCAGCCGCACCGGGGAGAAACTTGCTCACAGTTTCGTGTATAAATGATCAAATTAGTGGAAGGGGCTAATGTGATTAACCTTTGCGTGTAACTGTAAACAAATGGGAGCAGTTTCATTAAATGGAGCACAATGGAAAGGTTGAGTCCCTTCCTACAGATTAACACCCCACTCCATATCCACAGCTGATAAAATGCCAAATCACAAACTCGCTCACTCTCTCTCTCTCTCTCTCTCTCTCTCTCTCTCTCTCTCTCTCTCTCTCTCTCTCTGTGTGTGTCTT
>CM067490.1:31514165-31536796 GCA_034552555.1 Semaprochilodus insignis | reverse complement strand
CCCCCACCCCGTCTCTCTTGTTTTGCTCCAGAGCTGCTTTATTGGTGCTGACAAATATCACTTGCATAGCCAAAACAACAGCCTCACATTTCTGTCTCTCTCGCTCTATTCTGACATGATATTAGGATGCATCCGTAGCAAAAACACACCCTGTGAATTTTCGGGCCCATTTCAGGAGGAAAAGGGCAGAACTGATGGAGCTGTGTTTGCATTACTCAAAATTGACTGCCAACCTCAGCGAAAGTGGAAAACACAGAAATGATTTTCGGTGGCTTTCTAATAGGGGTTGTACGACAGACGGTTTTATAGTCGACATCAACGTGATGAAAGTCTAGTCAACGTCGATTAATTCTGATGACGATGATGTCATGAATAAAACCACAGGAGAAAGCAGTGCTTTCCATTAGGAGATTGTAAAAAGGTCAGGAAGGTCAGGGCAGTAGAGTGCGACGTGCCCTGGATCCCATTGCTAGCCTTCAGGGAACCACAGATATGGACCCCAGCATCCTACTTGGGCGCACCCTAGGCGGCCTTTGCCCATCGCAGCAGATGTCTAGAGGGCCAGGGAAATTTTTAGTGTCATAATAAGAGTAACTGACTTCACATTTTTGGTGGATTCAAGGGTGCTGTGCCTCCTCTCTAACGACTCATGGTTTGTATTGCACTCTCTGGGAAACTGTGGATAATGATACTCAAAAGAAAGACTCAAAAGACAAAAATGATGGAAATGATCATTTCATACTCTATATGGTGTACAATTTGAAACAAAACAATTCTGGAGAAATAAAGAATCTGTGGTGTAGGCCCTGTCCCAGGCACCGGTCTGGAAGCATTCAGACCCTCTCAGATCCTGCCAGATATTGAAGTTAGGGGCGAAGCCTACTCCCTGGACTATAGGACCAGGACCAAACTGAGGGGGGGTTGGGTGTTAAAGTGTCAGCAACTAAAAGCAGCAGAACAGGAATGTAAATTTGCAAAGACAGGTGGCGGACTGGCCAGAGTAATAAATAAAAGAATGACGTACCATCAGAGCCTTCCTGGCAGCACTAAAGCTTTCATGTCTGAAATGTGTTTGAAACACTGTAAATTGCCAGAAGACCATATAAACAAAGCCAGACTCCCCAGAGAGTTTGGCTTCCACAGGTTAGTAATACACAACGTACCCTTTACCACCAGCCCTGGATCTCATTACCAGAATTCCAGAGATAGAGGGCCTGAAACCACAAAGGCTCCTCGCCTGTTGTCTTCTCTGAGGCATCCATGTTGTTAGTATCATAATTATGCTAAATCAATTTTAACAGTTTAAATAGGTCCAGTATTGTCCAGATTGGTTTGTGTTATGTTATAATAGCAAGGATTTGAGTCCTCTGCCCCTGCCAAAACTGCAAAAACCGAAGGGGCTGTCATGGTATGAGGGTTACAATTGCACTGTGAAGGCAGCATTAATGCTGAAGGGTCCACATTTGAAGCAGCATATGCTTCCTGTCACGTCCTGTGTAGTCTAGCCCCTGTTTTTCTTGGTTTTCTCTGGTTTTCTGGTTTTGTCTTGTCATTTCCATGTGCCCTTTGTTGTCCTGTTCCATGTGCTTCTGTTTGTTTTGGTTTTTTGCTCCTCCTGTCTCCGCCCTCTTGTCAGGCCCCTCACCTGTCCCTTGTTTCTAGCTCCGCCCCTTCCCAGGTGTCTCTCGTTAGCCCTTGTTGTTTTATACTCCCTGTTGTGCCCTTTGTTCTTGTTGGGTGTTTTGTCTCCCTGCCGGTCGTTTGTCTCCTTGTCGGTTGATTTTGTCTCCATGTCTGTTGTTTCTCCATGTCTGTTGTTTTGTAGCCCTGTTCAGTCGTTTCTCAGTTGTTTAGTTTCTTTGGTTTTGTTTTATTTTTGTTCATTAAAGACTTGCGTGTGCATCCTGCCTCCTCGTCCTGTCCCACGTAACACTTCCATCTATATGATCTTTTTGCCTATTTGCCAGTGCAGTGATATCAACCCTTACAGTGTATCCATATAAACTACAAGTGGAATTCCCAAAAGGCTGGGACAGCAGGATAAATGCAAATCAGCACAGGAGCATGATTTGTAAATGGTCTTTTACAGGTATTTACACAGCACAAAGAAGGAATATGCTCCTCTATTAATTATTATAAGACAGATTTTCCCTGCAATACACTGCTTGGGCTAGGAGCAATGTAAGCCTGGGAAGTGAATAGATTAATTAAATACCCAAGTTTTGGAACCTTCCAGAAATAAAAGGGGTGAATAGGTGGCAGGTAATGCCATCATGATTGGATGTAAATGGAGCATTCAGGAAATTCAGATCCTCAGACACTACTGCACTAAAAATCTACATGTCTTTGTAATAAATCCAGCATATAACCACGTTGGCTTTAGACTACCTCGGAAACTTCTTATCAGATGTTAACCCGGTTGTTATCAAAGTAAACACAGCTACAAATGCATGCTGAAACTCTACTACACAAATCTGAAGTCATATATCAACAACATCTAGATAGGGCTGTGGGGGTATTCATTTCATGTCACTGGGGTGATAAAGCAACGTAACCACCCGGTTTGGCGGGTTTACCGCCAGCGGCCCTGCCTGCAACCCCAACAACGTCCCACCATCACCATGTAAACATGCTTATGTATTCTCAGTGATTACATGTATATGTTCTCATATACACACCTGTAGTGGCGAACCAGCAAATCTCACTTGAATGAATCGACACATTCTATCAGTACATTCGGACCTGCACGGCCATGCGGGGGGGTTGGGGTACGGTGAGAATGCATCAAATACTCAGCCTTAACACCACCACTTTCCCATTCCAGCAACATCCAAACTTTCCAAACTATTGTTTTTAATGAAGTTACGGATACTGGTGCAGGCGCATGCGTGCCAAACGGGCATATGGGTTGGTGTGGTGCAACAGATAACACCACTTGTCACTGAGCTACCACACCATGCGGGAGATTGGGGTTCGACTCCTGGTCTGGGTGACTATGCTGTGCTACACCAATAAGAGTCCTTGGGCAAGACTCCTAACACTACCTGTAATATGATTAACCTTGTAAGTCGCTCTGGATAAGAGTGTCAGCTAAATGCCATGAATGTAAATGTGGACTCTACAGATTGCACTCGTGGTTCTATGTGCGGTTATTCTTTACTGTTCCTTCATCGCAAACAGCACAGCAGGAGCTAAAGCCAAACACAGAGTCTCACGGTGACTAAAGATGCTGGTTGGGTGTTGAACGGTGTCCAGGACCAGTGATACACTTCCAGGCTCTCCTCCTGCCTCCGTCAACTCCATGGACTACATTTCCCACCATGCACCTGGTCATGATGTCATTACCACATGCTTACGATCCGCCAATCATGAACTGCCTTCCTGATCCTCTTCCCCAGAGTACTGATTCTATTCACCTGTAGCTCATGACATGTCTGTGTATATACTCCTTTGCTGAGTGTTTATTCCTGTTTCCTGTTTTCTTCGGTTTATGATTTTCGCCTGTTTTTTGGTTTACTGCTTTTGTCTTTCCCTGTTGGCCTGATTTCTGGTTTGGTGTGTCTCTTCTGGTTTTTGACTTTGGATTTTTCTTTTGGTTTTGGCTTTGTCTCTCCCCTGTTGGTTATGTTCGTCCTTGCTACTGGATATACGACCAGGATAACGAGAACAACTGGAGCCGGAGCAACAAGATCTCGGCCCTGTGGTACATGACGTAGATAATCAGATCTCAGCTAATATTACAATCGAGTCTTCTTCAGCTCACTAATACAGATCTGTTAGTAAAGTGGTGAACTGATGCCGTTTGTGAACTTTATCAACTTTCACCAGCAAAAAAATGTAATGAATAGATGCGGTGATGACGGTAATGAGCTCCACACTGTGGTACGCATCACATAACTGTGGTATCACGGTAACGCGGTTATTGTCACAGCCCTATGTCCAGAAACACTGTTCGCCAGTTTGATTCCCCGAACCGACAGTAACGAATGAAGTGCCATGGAGCAAGGCACCTAACCCCCCAGTCGCTACCCCGGTATAGGGCTGGCCACTGCTCCGGGCAAGTGTGCTCACTGCCCCCTAGTGTGTGTGTGAGTGTTTCACTTCATGGTTGGGATGAATGCGGGAGACAAATTCCTCTATGTGTAACCACAAATGGCAAATGGCTCTAAACTCTCTACTCAGAGAATGATTGGCCTCACCTAAAGCTCATCTAAGATGGACTGACATGAAGTGGATCCGTGCTGTAGTCTGAGGAGCGCACTGTTTTAGGGATATAATGGACATCATGTTCTCCAGGCCGAAGAAGAAGAGCACCATCCCAGAGGTTACCAAAGCAAAGCCAGGGATTGTCATGGTATGGCGGTGTCACAGGTGACTTGCACTGCAAAGGGACCAATAATGCTGAAAAGTATGGATTCATAGCAACGTATGCTGCCATCTAGATGACGTCTATTTCAGCAAGACAAAGTGGCTTTACGGTTTTTCACAAATTACAACAGAGAGTGTAGGTGCTACATTGGCCTGATGCAGTCCAGTCCACTCACCCATCAAAAGCATGTGGTTCATAATGAAGCACAATACAGAGACTGTTAGAGCAGCTGAAGTGTTATATCAAGCAAGAATAGGAAACAAATACACTTCCAGAACATCAGCAATGAATGTCCTCAATTCCCAAATGAGCGGTGTTAATTGGAAAGGTGATGTAACACAGTGGTTAACATGCCCCTGTCCCAACTTCCTCTGAACACATACAAAAACACAGTTCAGGTAGTTGAAATATCCAGCACATTGCCTTTGTACTGTTTACAGTTGAATGCAGCTGAGGAAGGATCCGGAAACCACTGCCATCTGCTGTAATTACATTTGGCCTACTGTCTAATAAGGCTGGGATGAAGGACGTCTCATCTAACACAGACTCCCTATAAGACTTGGCATCATGTTTACATCAGTAATTCTATCATGCTTAGATTTGTTTCTCGGTCTTAGACTTACCAGCCAAAATTGATGTGCGCAGACTGTGGGTGGTGACACACTGATTTATGTGAAATTGTCTTGTCAAGCGTAAGCTGTACACAGACAAAACAAAGCAGATATCATAACACAGGACGAATGAGCCAAGCCATGGAAGCATCACTCAGCAGAATGTGAATAAGTGTGGAGCTGTTGTCTTCAGTGGGATGGAAGCTTAGTTTCTGTGTCTCTTCAGTTTGTACACAAGCACGCAGCACCACCATCCAGACACACAGTAGCAAAGACACATGTACTGTATTTCCTCTATCTCACTTTGATTGGTCAGGATTAGGGCCAGAGTTAGGGTGAGGGTTAGGACTTGGGTTGAGGTTAATGTTAGGGTTAGGATTAGTTTGGGATTAGGTTTTGGGATCATGTTAAAGTTAGGGTTGGGATTAGGGTCAGGGTGATGGGTAGGATTAGGCTTTAGGTTAAGGTTAGGGTGAGGATTAGGGCCAGGGTGATGGGTAGGATTAGATTTTGGGTTGAGGTTAAGGCTAAAGATTAGGATTAGTGACAGAGTGAGAGTTAGGATTAAGTTCTGAGTTATAGATTAGTGACAGAGTACAGATTAGGATTAGGTTTTGGGTTAGAGTCAAAAGTTAGAGTCAGGGTTAGGATGAAGGTTAGGTTTTCGGGCTGATGTTAATGTTAGAGTTGAGATTAGGTTTAGGATTATTTTTGAATAAGGGTTAGGATTAGGTTTTGGGATTATGTTAAAATTAGGAGTAGGGCTACACATACAGAAGCTACACATACAGAAGTAGTCTCTCAGTATGGCGTTGGGCTAACCCAACATGCCAGACGTCTTGGCATGGAGTTGTAGAGGTTCCTAACGGTGTCCTGTGATAATCCATCCCATGCAGTTTGAATATCCTCACACAGTTCCTGCAGATGGTGCGGTAGGGGTGGAGGTGGAGTGACACCAGGCCTTCTGGACGTGTGACCTTTTTCCATGAAAAAGAGAGTTTGGCACAAGACTGGCACGTCTTTGGTGACAGTGACGTGGTGTTAAGGACAGTCGTTGTAACTGTCTGCGTGCATGTAGTCCTGCATGGTGCAGCCGTCTGCCAGTGGTGCTGCACTAACAGGATGACTCATGGAGGACATCACTACTCACTGGATGTCTGTAATCATGGCTGTTGGGTCAGTCAGGTACAGCGATAAGGTCCGTCCTTGCTTACATCACATGCGCAGCCGAGCGTGAAACTTAAATCATTTGCATGTCTCATGAAGTCAAATCTACCCACCGAGTTTCATTCCTGTCGGTTGATTCCTTCTGGGTGCAGCAATTTGTGCAACTGTTCTTTTGATGATGAGAGTATAAATCATTATTTGCTCGTTTTTATTTCTTTGTAACACTTTATAATGAAGTTGTGTTCAAATTTTAAATGAGTTGCTATACTTTTAATGATAAATCTGCATTCACTGTGTGTTTTCAATCCCTTCTTCTTTACAATGCTAGGCTACCTTTCAAACTGGGGTCACCCTCATTGTAGTCTGAGCTTAAATAAAGGTTGATGGATTGATCCTCCCCACTGCAAACCATGTATTGTCTGCTAGAATTCTGAGCCCTGTCCCGTATATAGTTGAATGTATTGTGTTTTCAGTGTTCGTCTTTTGTCTGTTATTTACAATTCAGTATATTCTTGCTGTTTGGCAAATCTTCATCTATTCGCATCCTAATTGTCTGTGTCTCCTTGTCTGAGTCCTCCTTGCGGCCAGATTAATGAGTTAAGTTACAGAAAACGATGTGGAGAAAAAGGCGACCAGGAAGAAAGCGGTGAGACAATAGTTCCACAGGAGACATCAAAGGCGGAGAATGAAAGATTAACAGTAAACGTAAGTAACAACAAGAACAAAAATGTGTCTTGGAGCTTGAAGAAGACAGACAAAACTCCCAACAGGTGCGCGGCGAAAAAAGACGAACAATGAACGAGAAGAAAATTGCCTCGGCAGTGTTTGGCGCGCTCCCAGGGTGTTTTATTATAAACAACAAAGGAGTGCGCGAGGTTAATGATTTTTAAGTGTGATTTGTCCTATTGGCTTTAATTGAGCTGGCTGTGAAAAGAATGGCTGTACACTTTCCGAGCAAGCACTTTCACTATTCCCAGCTTTGGAAGCAACGCATAGCTCAAGCAAATCCAGACGTGTAGGTTTGGGAGCTGGTGCTAAACTGCACCGAACGAAATATGGCTCCAAACTGCTCAAATGAAAATCAATACGAGTAAACAAATAGGCAATTACAACAAGCCACTGATAATGTCCCAAACCAGCAATGTTACTGCAGCGTTATTCCGCTCTTTATTTGTGTGGTTTCTTTCTCTTTCTCTCTGAAATGTTTCATTACGGGAATATGAACAAGGTATTCATATTCTGACACTGCTACCTATTTAGATGAGGATTATTTCCCTCTTCAATCGACTTCATACACTGTTACATTATACACTCATCATCAATAGGGTAGTTGCACCCAGAAGGAATCAACCCACGGGAATGAAACTCAGTGGGTAGGTTTGACATTGTGAGACATGCTAATGATTCAAGTTTCATGCTCGGCTGCGCATGTGACGTAAGCAAGGATGCTTATTGCTGTACCTGACTGACCCAACAGCCACGGCTGCAGACATTCAACGAGCAGTGATGCCTCCATGAGTCATCTTGTTAGTGCCAGCACCATTAGCAGACGGCTGCACCACGCAGGACTACATGCACACAGACTGTTACGACGACTGTCCTTAACACCACGTCAACGTCACCAAAGACTGCAATGGTGTCGTGGCAGACTGTCATGGAGTGACTCAGAATGGGAGCGGGTCGTCTTCAGTGACGAGTCCCGCTTTTGTCTTGGTGGAGACGATCAATGAATCCGTGTGTGGAGGCACTGTGGTCAGCGCCAAGATGAACGGCTTGTTGTCGGGTGTCACATGTCCAGAAGGCCTGTTGTCACTCCACCTCCACCCCTACCGCAACATCTGTGAGAATATTCAGCTCCTGGTGTTCCTGGTAACCAGTCAGGTTAGTTGCTTTAGGAGCTGTGAAAAGTGGCAAGCTCATTGATAAGGCTAAGATGGGATGCCACAATTGATCACTATCAATATTTGTAGGCACCTCCTCTAACTAGTGGAATCAACTACTTTGCTGACACAGGAGCAGCAGTAGGTTGTAAGGCCATGTCCAATGCAAAGCCCCCCTGCACGGTAGCATTGGGCTATACAGCAGAGGAGGAATAAGGCTATGTGGAAGGATAGAGCTCCACCCAATACCTTTGGGATGGGTTGGTGTGGAGTTTGTGATCCAGAGCTCATACAACATCAGTACCTGACCTCACTAATGCTCTTGAGGTTGAAAGCAATCAAAACATCACAGCAACTAGTTCCAACATGTAGTGTAGAGACTGTTACTGTAGCAGTAGGAAAACAAACTCCCTGTTGATTCCCACAATTTCAGAAGAACTGTTGGACGAACGGACGTCTACAAACGTCTACGTATACAGAGCAATCATTTTGAGTGAACTGAGTCATCAGACCATCCAAAGAAGGCCATAATAATAATAATGAATAATTACTGAATAATAACAAGTCATGAACGTTATGCCTCCTGCTGACATGCCTTGTGGCACTCCTCACTCCATCTCACTGGCCAGTTCTGTCAAGTCTATGAGCTACAAGACCTATGAGACCCCTGTCTATCATGCTGGCCCCTGGGAGACCCCTGTCTATCATGCTGGCCCCTGTGAGGCCCCTGTCTATCATGCTGGCCCCTGTGAGACCCCTGTCTATCGTGCTGGATACCTGTTGACTTCAGGCTGATGGAGTCAACCCGATGCGATGCCGCCCTATTCGGTTTTCACTAGGAGGGTCCTTGGCCAATGCGCTCCGAAGGCTGCTGGACTATACTGGACAGTATAAAAAGGTGGTGTCCTCCAACATATGGCTGACTGGGAGTGTCATTGCCCTGAGGACAGGTGTTGGGTGTCCTCCAGGAATTTGGGATCTGCCAGCACCATGCGGACAGGTGTGAAGTATTGGCATGGTTGCCATACCCTGACTTGTTGTTGACTGCTCTTCTGCCTTGCTGTACATGTCGTGAACTGTCTACCTCGGTTTTGACCCCGGCCTGTTTTTGGATTATGTCTTCCAGTACCTCTACTCTTATCAAAGCTCATACTTTCACTTTCATCTGCAGGCGTCTGATTAGTTATTGGAGCATTACTATGCATAGGCCTTTATGCAACATTCATCACCAAGCATTTTGGGAGGAGGATCATGTCTACAGCTTCACCTCCTTCGAGTCTACCTCCCAAAAAATGCCTCTGTTTATCAAGCGGCGGTTTGGTCTTCTAGCCCAAAGCAGAAGCTGGCCAGTAGGGACGGGCGATACCACTGATCTTCCTTGCAATCCAATACCAAGTAATACCAAAGCCAATAACCTGATACCAATACTGACACAGATACTTCAAAGCATGTGATTTACAACAATGGCAAATGGTAAACATGAACAAAATTGTACCAGAAAATCAGACTTATTATTATTATTATTATTATTATTATTATTATTATTATTAATAATAAAAATAAATAATCATTTTTACCATGGTTATTAAATACACCTTTAGAAATCTAAATTCTCTCTTTGCTTCACCACATAACAAAATTCAATTCCGTGTTCAATAACGCTCAAATTTTATGTTCACTGAAACTAGTACTGAAAATTCAGTAACTAAATGTGTGTTCATTAGATTAACATTTGACAAGTTACAGAGAAAGAAATATAGTTCCTATGCTACATCAGCATTTACAGCAGCATTATGTTTGAGAGATAGAATACACATCAGTCCCACCAAATAAATAAACAGATGATATCCATATTTATGCACTAGAATCGATTCCCAAAAGAAAACGCCAAGACCGCAAGTATCGATATTCGGCTATCAATCCATCCATCCCTACCGCCCAGAACTCCAGACCAAGTTCTCTCCCCTCTTTAAGTCATACAGT
Organism: Semaprochilodus insignis; assembly: GCA_034552555.1. Lineage (NCBI taxonomy): Eukaryota > Metazoa > Chordata > Actinopteri > Characiformes > Prochilodontidae > Semaprochilodus > Semaprochilodus insignis. The sequence goes on along the minus strand of CM067490.1, from coordinate 31,526,786 downwards.
ACTTATACCACAAGCAGACCTGGGAAAATGGGTTTGTCTATCAGGCTCCAAAAATCATGCTTCATTCTCTATAGCTGAAATTATGTCCATATTAGGAATTCCGAATCTAAGCAGATTTCCTATTTCAGAATAATTAATAGGGTTTTTTTCAACACAGCTGCTTTATTGAAATGAGTCATGGGATCCGATGAAATGCTATATTATAAATATGTTATACTATGTACTATATACAGTATATATCTCATATCTTGTCAAACTGTGTGCTGCTCATAAAATTTAAATACCACATTTGACAAAGCTGGCTGGTTTGCATGGGCACTTCGTTGAGTTTGCCCAGTGCTCAGCATTGGTTTCTTTCTGGTTTTGCAGGTTTCTTAATGACCTCGTAAGTCAGAGGATCCAGCGGCGTACCGAGAAAGAATGTCTATACAGCAAACCGTATCAACTTTAGATAGCAGCAATTTCCAAACCCCATTAATTTCTTCCCAGAGAGAAAATCTGCTCAGACCTAATATAAGCATGGCACTGACTACAGAACGACGACATGGAGCAAATAGGACATTATAATCACGTAAACTGCCAAATAATGCTTGCTGATCCATTGAGAAGGTACAGTTTCAGTCAGTAATGTTTTATTGAGTAATCAAGTTTAATTGGTTAATGAATTGGTTAATAGTTGGTAAATTGTCTTCAGTTCTCCCAGGTTCACTCATGTCACTCCATTGCTGCGCTCCTGTCACTGGCTTCCAGTGCTGCGCTCCCGTCACTGGCTTCCTGCCCACATCAACTTCAAAAGTCCGATGCTTGCCTATAAAGCTAAGAATGGACCAGCCCCTTCCTGCCTTACGGCAATGGTCAAGAGTCAATCTATACCTCGAGTCCTTTTAGCTACAAGTACAGCTCGGTTTGACCCGTCATCCCTCGAAATGCATGGAGGACAAGCGTCCAGACTCTTCTCTGTCCTGGCACCCAAATGGTGGAATGAACTTCTGCTGGCTGTCCGACCAGCTGTCTTCAAATCCAGACTGAAGACCATTTCTTTGTGAAGCCCTTAGGTGAGCACTAATCTAACTACACACTGAAATGCACTGTATTGAACTTATGCTGAGCTCAACTTGTCTTCTCTCTAGGTACGTGCGCTGGCTTGGGATTGCTAGGTAGTGCACTTCTGCTGTATTTAACTCTGTACTCTTCTTTCTAGGTATGATCACTGGCCCTTGTTCGGGCAGTGAGTTCTAGATAACTTTAGACGCTAGGTTGTTTGTACCAGCTAGAATCTGACTGAGCACTAGGCACTTCTGTTGCTCTGGATAAAAACGTATGCTAAATGCCGTAATTGTAAACGTATCGTAACAGTTCTAACCCATTTACATTCATCATCAGAAGAATAGCTGCACAAATAGCTGCACCCAGAAGAAATCAACAGACAGGATTGAAACCTGGTGGGTAGGTTTGCCTTTGCGAGACATGCGAATGATTCAAGTTTCACGCTTGACTGTGCATGTGACGTAAGCAAGACCCAACAGTCACGATTGCAGATGTTCAGCTAGCAGCGATGCCCTCCATGAATCATCCTGTCAGTACCAGCACCAATGGCAGACGGCTGCACCACGCAGGACTACATGCACACAGACCGTTACAACGACTGTCCTTAACACCACGTCAACGTCAGCAAAGACTGCAATGGTGTCGTACCAGACTGTCATGGAGTGACTCAGAATGACAGCGGGTCATCTTCAGTGACGAGTCCCGCTTTTGTCTTGGTGGAGACGACCAATGAATCCGTGTGTGGAGGCACCGTGGTCAGCGCCAAGATGAACGGTTTGTTGTCATGAGTGTCATGTCTTCAAGGCCTGCTGTCACTCCACCTCCACCCCTACCGCACAATCTGCGGGAATTGTGTGAGGATATTTAAGATGCATGGGATGGATTATCATAGGACACCATCAGGAACCTCTACAGCTCCATGCCAAGACGTCTGGCATGTTGCGTTAGCAAATATGGCGGCCTGACACCATACTGAGAGACACTACTTCTGTATCAATCGATAAATCAATATTTATTTGTATAGCGCTTTTTACAACTAACGTTGTCTCAAAGCAGCTTCATAGAAAAGCAGTTTATATAAAGGAAAAGAAAAACACAGAGTCCGTGTACAGACGTAGGAAAGGAAGTCCAGGTCCTAGCCCCCCATGAGCAAGCCAGAGGCAACAGTGGCGAGGAATAACTCCCTTAGAGTAAGGAAGAAACCTCAAGAGGAACCAGGCTCGAGGGGGGAACCCATCCTCCTCAGGTCGATCCCGGTTGAGGAGAGAAAGACAGAACTAACAAGAAAAGGAGCTTAGAACATCCATTAGACACCGTCTGATTAATCCAGGAGGCAGTGATTGCAAAGGTGGAGCCGACCCATAGGTTCTCTGTTTAAGTGAGAGATAGAGTTCATGATCAGAGCCCGAAGCTGGTGGCTCTATTGCGGTCACTGTAGTCGTTGTAGTCATGTTGGGTGATGAACTGGAGAAACCAGGGCAGGATATGTATGTGTAGCTCAATAAATATTGCTCATATCAGTCTAAATGTATCATCATTTATTGTTCCCGGGAACCTTTATCTTCCTTCCCAATAGCACTGCAATCCCACACTTCCTTCTGGGTGCAGCTGTTCTTTTGACGATGAGTGTAACATCAAACATTACAAGCCAAACATCTAATCGCTGACTTCGACTGCAGAAAGTAATAGCACGTAGGTTCATACTAAACCAGTCCAACCCAGCAGTTATGGGAAGCTGGTGGGAAGTTTCTTGAGCAACTTGATAGTTATGAAAGCCATTTCTGAGCACTGACCTTTCAGCTCTAAATGAACGGAGAGAAACTCATGAAGAAAAGTGCAGCTACTGTGTGACAAGCTTACAGACAGACACTCCTGAGGGAAGTCTAGCCTATTAACACTGTACACAGCTCCACTCCTGCTTCATCTTCTTCTGTGTTTCTTTTTTTTCTGCACATCAGCCCATACGGCACCAAAGAGAGAAGGGAAAAGGAGGCCAATGGGGAGAGCTCGGCAAAAGACAGCTAGTTGAATCGAGACAACAGTTGTGCTGAAGTAATGATGAGGTGACAGCGACTAAACAGCCATTTATGCGGAGTCTTCATATGAAATGAAACCGCACCTTCTAACTCGCTTTGCAGTCTCCAGAGAGGCGGGCGCTCTAATGGGGTAGGGAAATGAATGCATTACAATGAAGTGCTATGTGTGTGTGTGTGTGGAAGAGCATGGTAATTACGGTGACTGCTTTATCTAGCATTGCCACACTTTAGGTTTTTTATGGGACTGCTATGCGGAGGCATAGGTGTAGGTATACGTTTGACAGGCACCGGTCCTCCAGAGCAGTTGCACGTGGAGGGTACAAACGGCTGCCGGTAATGAATATGTCACTGCGTCCATCCATTCCTCGTGGCTGCGGGTGCAGGATCAGTCTGCGGAAGCGGCCACAGACGGACAGCTCACTCCTCACTGCCCCGCTGGAGGCCAAAGCAGCAGGAGCGGCGGCAGGAATGCCATACACACACCTGGGAGGATTTATGAGGGTCCACCTGCTGTAATCTCCCCGCCATCTCCTTCTCCTCACTTATGCAACCACACCGGCGGCTGGAAGCCCAGGCTGTTCGTCAGCGTGTTTGGACAGCTCCCTGTTCCTCTGGGTTGGCAGAGTGTACCTGTGTGCGGATTTGTTTGGGAAAGCGAGAGAATTAAAGTGATAGTTTGGCACAACGAATGTAGACAATTTTCCCCTCCGCCCCGAACGCAGTCAATCAGACAAGACACTTTTCCTCCTTAGCTTTCCACTGCAGCTACGAGGCTAACGGAGGATGGAAATCAACGGAGGGCCCACAATATGATGCTTTTACAGATTTATGAGGTGCTGTGTACTGTGATATGACATATTGCAAAGCACTGTTTGTGCTACTGAAGGCAAGCTTTCCATCTTTCCGTTCAATGAAAAACTTACTTTGACTTATTCAGAGTAGCACAGAATTGGTAGCATCGGCACAGTACTGGCAGTTGCCCTTGGACAGGTATTCAAATCCAGGTTTAAACCAGATGATGGTGTTAGTTATGATGGTTTTGGTGTCTCGTTGTCTTATCAGGTCTAATAATCTTCACCCAAAAGATTCTAATACTATCATATAATCATATACGGTTATAATTCACCATTTAGCATTGTGCAAACCACATGACTAGACCCTCAAACTTGCCTGAAAACCACATGGGGAGTAAACTAATCTCAAACACATTTCCCCGTGTGGTTTCTTACATTGTATGGCATGTTCCCTATGGCATACAGAGGATTTGACCCTTCCTTTCTCAAGAGACCATCCAGTTGTTAGCCTAGCCTCTTGTCATTTCAAGGCTTATCTACTGCAACTCGCTCCTGGCTGCTCCTCCTCTGCGGGCCATTAGACCCTTGCCATCAATCCAGAATACAGCAGCTCGGCTTTGTCTTCAGTCTACCCAGGTTCACTCATGTCACTTCACTGCTGCGTTGCCTTCACTGGCTTCCAGCAGCTGCCATTTCATGCTTGCCTACAAAGCCAAGAATGGACCAGCCCCTACCGTTTGGCAATGGTCAAGAGTTGATCTGTACCTCAGGCCTTCGAGCTTCAGGTACAGCTCGGCTTGCCCACCATCCCTCAAGACATGCCTCCAGACTCTTCTCTGTCCTGGAGCCCAGATGTTGGAATGAACTTCCACTGGCTGTCCGCTGACTCTCTTGTGGTCTTCAAATGCTGCCTGAAGATCCATTTCCTTGTGAAGCACTTAATGAGCACTAATCTAACTATCCACTGAAATGCACTGTATTGCACCTATGCTAAGATTAACTCCTCGAGCTTGTCCTCTCTCTAGGTATGCGCACTGGCTTGGGATTGCTAGGTAGTGTAGTTCTGCTGTATTTAAGTCTGTATTCCTCTTTTTAAGTATCAGCACTGGCTCTTGTTTGGGCAGTGTCTGAGCTCAAGGGGAGTTTGGACTCTAACCTATTTATACTACCTAGGATACATACTCTGACTGAACACAAAGCACTTTTGTAAGCCGCTCTGGATTAGAGCATCTGCTAAATGCCGTAAATGTAAATACTGTTATATCTACAAGTAGACAAAAGCATGCCAAACAGCTGTCATCTTGAAGATCATCATTTCAGGTTTTCACACTTCAAACTGTATACAATAAACACATATTCCACATGATATATCTACATTACTCCTACGTCTCATCACGCCTAGTGTGAAATATGTGCAAACTTCCAGCAAGTCATTAACAGGTTCAGTAAACACTAGGCTCGCTAACAGCCTACCTGTGCTAGTGGGTTCTGCTTAGGATTTGTTCTTCTGTTAGTAAGGTTTCAGCTGTGGTTTCAGGTTAGTCCAAGGTGTGAATCGCAGGGAGTGGCTTAAGGCAGATATGGACCAGCTCCTCCCTACCTTATGGCAATGGTTAAGAGTTGATCTGTACCTTGAGCCCTTCGAGCATCAACTACAGCTCGACTCGAACCGCCATCCCTGAAGACGCATGGAAGACAAGTGTCCAGACTGTTCTCTGTCCTGGCTCCCAGATGGTGGAATGAACTCCCAGTGGCTGTCCGAACAGCTGAGTCTTCAAACGCAGGCTGAAGATCCATCTCTTTGTAAAGCACTTGAGTGAGCACTAGTAGATGTGTATTTTGAAATACTTTGTTTTTGCACTTATACTGTCCATAACCTTTCTTCTCTCTGGGTATGAGTGCTGGGATGGGGTTGCCAGGTAGTGCACTTATGCTTACATATGTCTATGTATTGTTCTCTCTAGGTATCAGCACTGGGCCTTGTTCGGGCAGTGTCTGAGCTCATGGCGAGTTTTGACTCTAACCTTCTTATACTAGCTGGGAATCATTATCCAACGGAACACTAAGCACAGTTGTAAGTCGCTCTGGATAAGAGCGTCTGCTAAATGCCTTAAATGTGAATGTGAATGTAACAACAATGATGTTGGTGTAACCCGGGCTCCTTCACAGCCCCACTCTGCATTGAAATTGAAATTAGACAGGACCTCGACGGAATCTGCATCGGTTTATTCTGCACAAGAGTTTTCGCACACAGAGACCAGATAAGATTAGACCAGCGTCAATCGCCCCGCAGATCTACCTCGCACATCAGCGTGTGAAAGAAAAAAGAACAAGACTGATGCTTCGCTGTTATTTTGGCCTCTGAATGCCCCACCTACAAAATAAATGTCCTTTGTGACTTATTGGCAGAGTGGTAATTCAATATGCCAATGACACACACATATATATATTTAAAGTAAGTTAGCAAAAATCCTGCTACATTCGGACATACCAAGACACCGTCAAACTGAGGTGATATTGTTTTATCTCATCTATCTACCAAAGGAGGATGGGAGGATGATCTGAAGAAGTGGCCAAAAGTGATTTATGGGAGTACTTTACTTGTTTTCATTAGCAAAGGCATGCCAGCATCTATATAGCAAGAAGTTTGGACAGCTTCGAGTGAAGACAGTAGACACATTTGTTTACTGAAAAGTGGACAGTGAGTCTGGACAGACCCTTAAAAAGATTGAGAGGTCACTGTAGAGGCAGGAAAGCTTCACACAGCAAGATGCTCACTCTTCATTGGACTCTTCATGCAGCTGCTGTTTTATGGCAGTTTAGCTGCTAGATCAGCGTGTTCATTCATGTTGAATTGTGACAGAGCAATTCCTCGTTTATTGGCAGCACTGTTGAATTTGAATTCCTTTGAATGAATGAACAAATAGATACATTCAAATTCTCAGTGAGGTAAAACTAATCTCTCCTGTAATCTGAGAAACCTACTCCCGTCACTCTCGGTTTTGCTGTTGGCAGTCAATGGAAGTAGGTCCAATGGGGTGAGAGCGTTGCTCTTTCTGGAGCGGTTAGTGATTGAAACGTCTTCAGCCACTGATTTAGCTTTGTTTGGCTGTGATGGCAGCCACGAACTGAACACATAGTGCCAGAACTTCTTAAAGACATTTAGCCTCAAATAAAATGACCACTGGCTTCGCCACAGCAATGTTCAACAACGTCTCCATTCACAACTGGTTGTTCTGCACATATCTTGAAATACAGAGGTCACTTGAAAAACGTTGTGGATATATTATAGCTCATCCAACATCCAAAATGGTGGCTGTAACACAAGAAGCCCTCCCCCTTAGTAAAAGGAATAAATTGCCGTGTTGGTAAAGTGTAGCTGGGGGAAACCAGGTTTTATTTATTAACTGTTAGCCTAACTTTCAGATTCAGGTTTAAAGAGCTTTCTCCATGTTAGAAGCTAGCATGTTTAAAAAATAGCTGGTGAGTGGACTTCAGTTTGGATTCCAAAGTTTGCTTCTTTAGTTTTGTGCTAAAGCCACAAGGCTAATGTAGCTAGCAAGCAAGGAAATCTCAAAGCCACCAATTAGCACTGGGAAATCAATACACACTACCAATTTCCAAGTGGGTTTGATACTGCAAGAAACAGTTTTATCCAAGACAGCAACCTGTTTCTCCAAGTCGCATAGCTAAACATTGCAGGAACAGGCATCGTGGGGCCTAAATTTCTCAGTCTCTGATCTAATACCAAACTATTGCTGTAGCCCAAAGGTACCAACCCTGGTCCTGGGGATCTACCTGTCTGCAGAGTCTAGTTTCAACCACGAGCTGACCTGCCTGCTCCTACTAATTGACTTTTTTAGAGGTCCTTGATTGGCTGGTAAAGGAGCATTACTTACATGGAGGATACAGTATCCAAAAATCTTTGCCACAGCTCCTGTATCCCCCCGTCTTTCTTACTGGAACTGAACTCTCCTTGAAAGTACATCTCCAGCACCAGGTTTGGTGACCATTGCTATTGCCTCTGTCTGCAGGCTGAAACATGGTTATTGGATCACAACTTCCCAGTCTTTCCCCAATTAAGCTCTTTTTATTAGGTTGACTAGGACTCAGTTGGTTCTCCGTGTGTCAAATGTCTCAGTTGAGCTGCTAGCGACCAATGAGGGGCAAAACAATTTACTTCTCTCTACAAAGACAACCGCAGCTTTCTTCACATCAGATAATCATGTGCAACTGGTATGAGACGAAAATATCCGGTTTTATAAATCCTACACGTTCACCATTACTGAAGAAAAACTTTCCTAGTGCAAAAACCCGGGGACCCCCAAATAAGGTCAGAAACTGCGTTTCATGGCTACCGTGTAAAAGGGTCGTCTTATAAAGCAGAAGGGAAAGCGGGAAGGAGACGGGAAGGAGATTTAGATCTCTGTTGATTTCACAAAGAGCGTGCCGGAACACATGGTTCAGCGGCGTGCCAAGGAACACACTTCTGTGTTTAGTTAAGCACAGAGCGCCTGGCGCACTCCCACTCTCTGAGACAGGTGGAGACAGACACCTCCTTCTGCACCAACTACCCCCACCCCCCCAACTCCATGCAGTAAGCTGTGAACTCCATTAGGATCAATACACTTAAGTAGCCAGCAGATGAATCACTGCCTGTTCCGAGCGAGCCTGGTGCACTTTGCACCTCTCTCCACACACACAGAGGCAGCCTCCTCCTCACCTCTCTTCAGGCTTCCACTCAAGATGGATGAGATCCTTCGGACCAAATGAGCACAACACCCCGAGCTTTCTTCAAACAGCAGCCCTGCCGTGCCATGCCACGGCACAAATCAGAAGTTCTCCTTGAGCAGAGTTCAGATACATTATTCAACATCATCACCTGCAGGGGAGGGTAAACCCACATGGTTCCGCAGGGTGGCTGGTACCGCGAGGGAGCTTTGTAATAATAAGCGAGGAAGAGACAAGTCATCATTACCACACCGCAAGGCTAGGCTAGGACATATACAAGCACTGAACACTGGAATGGTACACTTATAGAATCCATTGCAAAGCTGGCAAAGCCAATAAAATGACTGGATCATATACAGCAAAACCAAATACTCCGTTTCCAAAGGCAAATCCAGAGTCACTGTATTCTACTCGATATACACAAACATCAGCTGAATTCAGCTTTTAAAGACATATATTTGACTGTTATGTTGTTTGTCAGAGTCAATACTTACCATTGCTTGTCAGAATCTTTTTTTTTTTTTTATTAATAGTAATTTTTTTTGTAATTTTTTTAGTTTGGTTTGGCAGAGCCTATAGTTACCATTGCTTGTCAGAATTTTTTTATTAATAGTAAATAATTTTTTTAGTTTTGTGCATAGTGCACTTTAATAGTGATTTACTTTAAGATTTGTATTAATATGGTATGCCCTCATTTTCAGAACAAGTTCAAAGTTTTTTGGGCTATTTTAAATGCAAATAAGCTTAGTGTGCATTGTTATTACTGTCTGTTGTCCACTACTTTAGTCTCTCCCACTATCATTGCTAGCCTAGCTTTTTTTAGGGGGTTGTTAATAGAGATTATGTCAATCAATATGGGTCTACATAACAGAATATGGCAACCCTGTCCTGTTTAGCAGTGGAACACATAGCCTTAGCCATTCATATCAAACCTCGCAATTTGTAAGCCAGTCCTATAAGACGTAGAGAAGGGTATTTGGTGCTACTTGCTCTGCAAAATACAGACGTCCAGCGACTGCTGAAGCTGTAACAGGATTTTGGCTAAAAGTCTATTAAAATAGGCCTCATTCAAAATACATTACATAGACAGTGATGTAGTAAGTAGTTGCAGAGTGAAGACACCTACCTACGAATTTGTGCCTGACCATCAGGTTTTTACCAGTTGCTTGTTAGCTAGCTAGCTTTAGGTTTACATGGGATAAAGAAACATGGAACATGTGGCTATGTAGCACTAATGCAGGCTAGCTGAGGAGCAAACAACAGAGCCCCTGAAAGGATGTGGTGGGGTTTTTTTGTGGTAAAAGGGTTATATTGACTCTGTGTGGTGGGCATTCAATACTATCAGATGAGTATCAGATACTATATGGTTAGCGCCAGACACTATTACGTGTGTACCAGATATTATAAGGTGAGCACAAGTTGCTACTAGGTAAACACATGATACTATCAATTGAGCACCAGATACTACAGTACAAACAAATATGCATGTATATATGTCTATACGTAATGATTACCAAATAGTACCTGGTGCTCAGCACATAGTATATGGTGTGCACTTAATAGTATCAGGTAAGCACATGATACTACCAAATGAGCTCCAGATACTACAAAGAAATGCAACATGTCTGTATTTGGTGATTACCAGATAGTATCTGATACTCACCACATAATATGATGGGCACATTAATAGGATCAAGTAAACACATGATACTTCCAAATGAGCACCAGATACTACAAACAAATATGCCACGTCTGTATTTGGTGAATACCAAACACTATCTGGTGCTCACAACATAGTATCTGCTGTGCACATTAATAGGATCAGGTAAGCACATTATACTACCAAATGAGCACCAGATGCTACAAACAAATATGCCACATCTGTATTCGGTGAATACCAAGTAGTATCTGGTGTGCACCTAATAGTACCTGGTGCGCACCGTATTATATCTGGTGCTCATCTGATTGTTGCTTAGGAAAACATGCATGTTCCTTGTACGCTTGTACGTTCCTTGTAAAAAAAAAAGAAAAATACATAAACATAATACATGTTTCTTCTGACATTAAGTGTTTTGCTGACATTAAGTGTTTATAAATTTCACATCAGTTATAGCAACAGGCTGTTGTTTACAGTGAGTTCATGTCTAGCTGGGTCCAGACTAGTCACAAATCACAAATTTGATGACTGGAGACCTGAACTCGTCTCAGGTCGACATATGATGGAAGGTGGTCTGTCCAGGGTGTTTCGTGCCTTCTGCCCATTGAGCACTGGGATAGGCTCCAGCAACCCCGTGACCCAGAATGATAAGCTATTTGCAATAGCTTGCTTTAATATACCGCAGATGGCTATCCAGGCAGCCCAACTGCCTGCATTACTCTCCCAGCTAGAAAATGACTACACATGGACTTCAGGTGAACATTCTGGAACTATCAGTCAAGTACATCATACACCAAAATAAATGATTTGTAAATGTGGCATAACACTTCACATCACAGCACATTACGGAATTGCCAACACATCCCATTGACACTGCCACGGAAGCCATTGCATAAACATAAGATGTCAGTCATTATGCTGGCAGCGGATGGAATCCTAAACAGTTCCCTCTGCTTGACATAAGGTGCAGCGGTGTAAAAGCCATTAGCTCAAGCCCGGTGTAGTGTTCTCCATGTTAAACAGGGCAGAGGAGCCATTTCGGATTCAGCCGCGATGCTCGCGCAGACAGACGCGGCAAGTGCTCTTATTTTGGATTATGTACAGTGATAAATGATGAAATAAAGCCCATGCTAGATGATGCATGGCCTTCATCCATCTCTGCTCCGCTGCTGGAAGGATCTACGGTGTCACATCGTTATCAGGCAGATTAATCCAACTAATTACTGATCAGATTATTCTCTCTCGTTCCTGACAGCTCTTTACTCTGTGATGTAACAGCGCTCTTAAAAATAACGGCTTTTAAATGGGTTCTAGACGAACAGTTGGTTCCTTTAACTATTTCATTATGTGGAACTTTAAACACAGTTCTTCAGACTTGCACTCCCCTTTGGGGTGGGGAGTTGAGGACTGGAGTCAGGCACAGTTTCCCTGCTCTAGCAGCCCTAAGAACCCTGCTAATTAGCAGGTACGTTGAATCAGGTGTGCTTGAGTAGGAAAATTACCAAACTGTGCAGCAATCTGGCCTTCCATGACTGAAGTGACCCCCACCTCTGCGGTAAAAGTGGCTCTTTAAAGCAGTGGTTCTCTAACTGATCCTTAGGGTTCCAACATATAGGGGTAGCGCAAAATGTCTGGGACAGTCTTGCACAGCAGGGCCATGGTAATCTCTACAGTGAGAGATTTAGGGGCATCTATTAGCACATTGGAATATACACTCATTGTCAAATGAATAGCTGCACCCGGAAGGAGGTGTGGGATTGCAGTGCTGTTGGGAAGGAAGATAAAGGTCACCAGGAACAATAAATGATGATACATTTAGACTGATATGATCAATATTTATTGAGCTACACGTACAGAAGTAGTGTCTCTCAGTATGGCATCGGGCCACCATGTTTGCTAACCCAACATGCCAGACGTCTCAGCATGGAGTTGTAGAGGTTCCTAATGGTGTCCTGTGATAATCCATCCCATGCAGCTTGAATATCCTCACACAGTTCCCGCAGATGGTGCGGTAGGGGCGGAGGTGGAGTGACCCCAGGTTTTCTGGATGTGTGACGCGTGACAACAAACCGTTCATCTTGGTGCTGACCACGGTGCCTCCACACACGGATTCGTTGGTCTTTTCCGCCAAGACAAATCACTGAAGATGACCCGCTGCCATTCTGAGTCACTCCATGACAGTCTGGCACAACACCATTGCAGGTGTTAAGGGCAATCGTTGTAACGGTCTGCGTGCATGAAGTCAGTGCAGTTGTCTGCCAGTGGTGCTGGCACTAACAGGATGGAGGGCATCACTGCTCGCTGAATGCCCACAATCATGGCTATTGGGTCAGTCAATATATATATACTCACCCTG
>CM067490.1:31469503-31514118 GCA_034552555.1 Semaprochilodus insignis | reverse complement strand
TGCCAGTGGTGCTGGCACTAACAGGATGGAGGGCATCACTGCTCGCTGAATGCCCACAATCATGGCTATTGGGTCAGTCAATATATATATACTCACCAGAAAAAAAATGAGTCACTTTGCGGTTTAAGGTGGTAGTGACTTCAGGCTTCTGCAGATGGCGCTGCACATGGATCCTTTGATTGCTATAAATCCACAGATTGAGAAGAGGTGGTACAGTACAGGGAATGTCTCTTTCCATGTGTGGAAAAGCAGATGTTACTGATTGGCTAAAAGGAGTGACTGCGTTTGGGCGTGCCGAAGACCGTAGTGTGAAGGAAGTAGCTGAATCTGCAGGTATATGGAAGCGTACGGTCATACGGGTCTACCAGCAGTGGCTAAAATCCCAGTCTACAGGGAATTCTCCTCGGAATTGTGCCAGGGAAGGCATCCACCAAATCTGGCCCAACTGCGCAATTCTTTGGTGCAAAAGTGGCTGAACATTGATGTGGCCTACGTGTGTGTGTGTGTGTGTGTGTGTGTTTTATCTCTTCACAAATAAAACGACCACAGATCCATTCTGTAAACTCCATTTATATGTAGATGCCATATTCTGAGGCAGCGATCGAGCTTGTGTGTCATAATTTGTTTATCGAGCTCCAGAGACATCAATTTTGTATAACTCATCAAAGGTAGCCATGTGCGTATGCGCCATGTGCGCTGTGTGCATGTGTGTATGTGAATAGAAGAAAGAGATCTCATGGTTATTAGGATCATTTACTGTGTCTGCCACCGCTACAATTTAGTTTTTACAGACCGGCCTTGAAGAGCGCATAATCTCCGAGAGGGATTGTCTGCGTGTATGAGTAGCCGGGCGCACGCAAACAGGCTGTACCAATGCATGTTTGTCCCACAGGCATCTGCAGGAGGGGGGCCAAGCACCATCATTCCCTCTGATAGAGTGCAAAATGAACAGCCTGATGGCTTCGACTCATCTCTTTCTTAATTCGGAGAGGAGAAATGAAACACGCTCGCTGTTATCCATTTTCCAAGCCATCACTCACTCACGTGTGCTCGTGGGGCTGAGTCATACACCGGGAGAGTGCCGGTACAGTGCTCGAAACCACTATGTTTACAGCAATGTTTCCAAACACCCCTATTACCTATTTTCTAGAAGGTGTAGGCGCTAATGAGCGAATGCTAGGTTTAGGTGGGCAGAGGACGACATAATGTAAACGAATGAGAGGGAAACGGGAATAAACGCGCGTATGAGCACGGATATAGCCAGGCCGCTACAAAAGCCAAGGTTTTCAGCCGGCTAAAAGAGGGACTTCTGAAGAAAATAGTAGTATCAGAAAATAGTCATGATAGCTGATAGATGACTGTAATTATCCAGCAGTGCAAATGCTCCCACTAAGAGCAAATCAGCCCGAGCGCTTTGTCTCTATCTGCTCTCCGTCCTCGGCAAAGTGGAATTTGAGAGCCCTTTGAACGCAAAGTGCTGCTGTTACACCATCATCTAACTTCAATTTGGTGTTAATGGTCCCAGCAATTTATTACCCGTGGATGTATGTGTGTGCGCGCCTGTGCGCGTGACTCTGCTGGTGCGCGTGCGTCTTCGGAATAGGCTGTGGAAGTGGAAGCCGAGGATCTGTGTAAATGTGATTCCACCAGACATGTTGCGCTACAATCCTTCTTATCAGGACAACGATGAACTGCGCAGAGGCAGCCTTCGGTCGCTTTGACCCCCTCGGTTGAAGCGCCTTTGTGTGTTTGTTAGGAAATTGCTGGAAACTGCAAAACTGCTCGGCTAACAATGCCACGGCGAGTCTCTTTTCTTCACTCTGTTACTGTGTTTGAATTGATTCTTCCACTGTAGCCAGTAGCACCAGCTTAATGGAAGTTCAGTAAGTTCGTAGCCTAGTTTGAATGTAACTTGTCCCTATAGTTCACAGTTTCTCCCTGTACTCAAAGCTTGGAATACTGTCATTAACCAAAACCACATAAAAGATTGATACAATGCAAAGCCCTTTGTGTCCTGTGTCCGAGGATTGTGTGTGTTCATGTATATGTTTATGTATATACTCATATTTATTATGTATATGTGTGTGTGTGTGTATATATATACATATATATATACAGGGGTTGGACAATGAAACTGAAACACCTGTCATTTTAGTGTGGGAGGTTTCATGGCTAAATTGGACCAGCCTGGTGGCCAATCTTCATTAATTGCACATTGCACCAGTAAGAGCAGAGTGTGAAGGTTCAATTAGCAGGTAAGAGCACAGTTTTATGGGTGACATACCAGAGTTCAAAAGAGGACAAATTGTTGGTGCACGTCTTGCTGGCGCATCTGTGACCAAGACAGCAAGTCTTTGTGATGTATCAAGAGCCACGGTATCCAGGGTAATGTCAGCACACCACCAAGAAGGACGTTTTCCTCCACCAGCATCACGTAGTGACCTGGCCACTATCCTGCAAGAAGAATGGCTTAAAATCCCTCTGACCACTGTGCAGGACTTGTATATGTCATTCCCAAGACGAACTGACGCTGTATTGGCCGCAAAAGGAGGAGGAGGCCCTACACCATACTAATAAATGATTGTGGTCTAAAACCAGGTGTTTCAGTTTCATTGTCCAACCCCTGTATATATATATATATAATTTTTAAATCTAAATTTAAATCTTTTTTTTCTTTGTCTCCTCTCCCCTTTTTAAAAAAAAATATTTTATTTTATTTATTTTTTTTTACTTATTTAATTTTGTGAAGTGTACATGTGTATTTTATACTCTGTGAACCTGAGCAACCTCCACCCCTACCGCACCATCTGTGTGTATTCTCAGCTTGAGAATATTCAAGCTGAATGGGATGGATCATCACAGGACACCATTAGTAACCTCTACAACTCCATGCCGAGACGTCTGCCATGTTGGGTTAGCAAACATAGCGGCCTGACGCCATACTGAGAGACACTACTTCTGTATGTGTAGCTCAATAAATATTGTCCATATCAGTCTAAATGTATCATCATTTATTGTTCCTGGTGACCTTTATCTTCCTTCCCAACAGCACTGCAATCCCACACCTCCTTCTGGGTGCAGCTATTCTTTTTTAGAGTGTACATCAGTTTAAAGAAAAGAGCTGGATGATCTGCTGTTGTTAATATTGATTTAATATTTTTATTTTTTGCTTTTTATTAATGAAGTCATCTACTTCTTATTTTGACTCCTAAGTACATTTATTAATGTAGACTTAATGAACAATGTAACAAACTCTGTAGAGTCTTTCGAGGACTGCAAATTACTTTATATGAGGCTTCCTTGTTTATCAGCCACTTTTATCTACAGTCATTGTCCATTATATCACCTAAACTGACCATATAGGAGCACTGTGTAGTTCTGCAGCTACAGACTGTAGAGTCCATCTGTTTCTCTGTATACTGTATTACCCTGTTCTTCAATGGTTAGGACCCCCACAGGACCACCACAGAGCAGGTATTATGTGGGTGGTGGATCATTCTCAGCACTGCAGTGACACTGACGTGGACTGGATTCTAGAGCAGTGGAGATGTGTTCTCTGTAGTGACGAATCACTCTTCTCCATCTGGCAATCTGATGGACGAGTCTGGGTTTGGCGGTTGCCAGGAGAACGGTACTTGTCTGACTGCATTGTGCCGAGTGTAAAGGAGGGGGGATTATGGTGTGGGGTTGTTGTTCTGGACAATTTCATGCTCCCAACTTTGTGAGAACAGTTTGGGGACGGCCCCTTCCTGTTCCAACATGACTGCGCACCAGTGCACAAAGCAAGGTCCAGAAAGACATGGATGAGCGAGTTTGGTGTGGAAGAACTTGACTGACCTGCACAGAGTCCTGACCTCATCCCGATAGAACACCTTTGGGATGAATTAGAGCGGAGACTGAGAGCCAGGCTTTCTCGCCCAACAGCAGTGTCTGACCTCACAAACGTGCTTCTGGAAGAATGGTCAGAAATTCCCATAAACACATTCCTAAAGCCTTCCCAGGAGAGTTGAAGCTGTTATAGTTGTAAAGGGTGGGCCGACATCATATTCAACCCTATGGATTAAGAATGAGATGTCACTCAAGTTCATATGCGTGTGAAGGCAGACGAGTGAATACTTTTGGCAATATAGTGGCAATATTTGGCAATAAAATGTCTCAGCAACTTCTTTCCAGTAATATCATGTTGTCTTTAGTTTTATCTGCACATATTATTTCCAAATGATGTAGCCAGTACAGTCAACTCAGGTCGTGACTGCAGATATATATATATTTACTCTTACCTGAGCACGTTTCTTTACTGATACTGTTAATGGTACTCAAATAAGGTATCACTAAAATAACAGTACTTTTACTGAAGGAGGGATTTTCAGTAGTCTTTCCACCCACCGCTGACTGACAGCACGGCACTGTTACTGCCTCGCAGCAGAGGAAAAAGTGCAGTGGCAGCCAGCAGGCTTTAAGGAACAGTGTGAACCCCCTAAGAAATAAAGCTGTGCACGTCTCATTTTTCAGCTTCCAGCTTTATTATATAAACCCATCTCCCACATTAATTTACACTGCAGTCCCACAGTAAAAACAAATACCCAAAAATACCAGGATTATGTTGTGATCTACTGAAATACAAGGCATTATTTAAAGATATTAATGGGTCATAGGTTAAATACTGTATATCGTTGCTGTATATCTCAATTTTTGATCAACTTTTACTTTTACGCATCATTTTATGCATCATTGCTGTTTACACTGTGTAAAAATTTCATGATGAATGGACCAACAGAAACGCCCCTAAATCATTTGGATAAAAAGTCTGGTTCCATTGACTTACATTACAATTAGATTAGGTTTTTGCCCTCTCCTGTAAATTTACCATTTTGGAGATCCCTGGGAGGCGTCTGTCCCAAATATTAACCCCTAAATTTCAACTTGTGAAAACAATATTTAGATGGTACCACTTTAGAATAAGGCTACCCTTATAAAGGGTTTATAAATGGGTTATAATTAGTTAATTAACGTTTATTAGGTGGGTAGAACACTGAGCTGTAACAGTATACAAGAAGGTGGGTTCACAGCAGGTGATTGCTGCTCTTTCTGTTGATGTGCTGTAAATGATTATTAATGATTCATAGGTGTTTATGACCTAATTACTAACTATTTATGAATGCATTTTGTAGTTTTTTATATTCTATGTTTATATTCTTTTCATAAGTCTTCGGGTCCTTAGATTAATGCGGTCAAATACATATTTCTCCATACATGCTAACAAGCGAGCTAACACTTATATAATAACAATACAAACATCAGCAACTTATAATACTGCTAGAGCCACTTCTGACCTTCACACTCAAGAAACGCTTGTTGGTTTGCTGGAGGTGTATTTGGTGAGGTGGCCATTTCATGGACAAACATGTTAACCTTAGAGGTCTGCTTGGGAATGAACGATGCCTGATCCAAAAGGACCTGGTAAATTTAAAACCCGTACCAGCTTGAATGTTCCAGCAGAGCAGAGGACAGCAAGACAAATAAGTAGGCTTCGTTGAACTCCATTGCCAGTAAATCTGGTGATCCGGGTAGGCCAAGGAAGTGCAATCTGGCGGAGACATTCCTGGGAAACGCTTGCCGTGTATTCATCGCTAAAGACAATACAGTACCAGTCCGTAGCAGTCCAAGTTTCCCGTTCACGGCACCACTGCAAACGAAGGTGACTCTGGCTAGCTGTCAATGGCAGGACACGTAACGGCTGCCAAATTTCCTCCTGCTATAAGCATCTGGAAATGGTCCGGGCAAAGACAGGGGTGTGGAATGAAGGTGCCACCTGTGTCTGGATGCTGGAACTGAATGGAAGCTGTGAAAAACTTTTGGTACTCGATGAAAGCTCCTTCTGGTGTTTCAGTTAAGGGGCTATTGAGCAGCCATAAATGATGTAAACCACAGCCATTTTGAGAGTTTCTGATAGAGCTCCCCATGTGGATTATAATGGCCTGCCGCCTTCCATCTGCAGTTTGCACAGTGACGTAAGTCATTTGCAAGCCACCTATTGCCCTACCATGCCCTAAGCCTGGCAACTAAAAGGGAACTCTATTTCCAAGATTTCTGCCATAGAGGTGTAAACAAGGCAAAACACATTCGCCATGGTTTGATTTTTGATCGGGGATCTTTGAAAATGCCGTTCATGTTTCCCATAGACAAGAACACCTTAGACCTGGGGCTCATCTGGATGTCAGTTGAGGACTGCAAAATTACGCTACACCCTCAGAGGTCTATGACAGGCTCCCGAATACAGCGCTGCATAGAGTGAATAGGGCACAGGTTTGGACGTAACCTTTGTCTCTGTCCTTCTCTACCTTGCTTCCTCTGTCACTCCAATCGTCTGCCTTGTTCCATATATAATGCTTGCCCCCTCTCTCTGTCTATCCTCTGCCTTATTAAAGCCCTCCCATGGACTCCACTCCTTCATCCTGAGAGACATGCCGAAGGTCACTCTACTCCATAAAGGCCAAGAGCGCAGCAGTGCACCCGTCTCAGTTTTAACGCAGTCATTTCAGATCTGGCAATGCAAATATTATAAAAGGGATTTTTACACGCACTCACGTCGGCCACGTAAAACTATACGAGGCTCCTCTAAAGACTCCGGGCTTGTTATCGAAAGCCTTGTAATTTGACAGGAGCTTTATCCCCCCCCACCACCGCCCCACAACTCTTCAACTCCTCTCGTCAATCAGCAGCGGGCTCCCGAGAGGACACGAGAGGATAAACACAATCTTGGCAGCTCTGCTCTCGTGGTTAAAGAAGTTCTCTCCATTAAAATTGCATTCCAAGATGCATTCTCCGCCTGACGAGAGGCCTCCTGGTACCCCTCCCCCGGCCGCAAGCCAGAGCCGGTGCCGTTATCTACTAAGTCTTAATCATTTAGGAAGGGAAGAAACTGGAAGAACAGAAGAAACAGACAGGGGGATTTGCACGAGGGGGATTCTCTGCGTGTTCTCCAACAAGACCACTGCAGAAAAAGACAATAGAAGTGCATGTATGTATTGTGGAGAGAGAGAGCGGAGCCCCGCGGCTCAAAGACTGCTCTGGTCTTTGATATGGTATGTCTGGAGTGGGCAGAGGCCACGACTGGAGATAAGACGCTGCTTCATTAACTATTCATGTCCATTCGGCTGTGGCTCAAGACACGCTTTCACTACTTACTATCTGTGAGCAGGCCTAAAAAAGCTTGGTAACAATCATTGGTCCTCTGGGTTGAGTTGGTGTGGTATTTTGCTTGGGGTTGGAGATCCCCAACATGTTGGTCTTCTTAATTACAGGGGGACGACATCAGTTCGGGGATTTGTAGACCTCTCTGGGGGAAACATGTCATAGCAAGGAATGTTCAGAGGAATGCTTTTTATCAGTGCTGTCCAGCAGCCCATCATCTGGGACTCATCTGGACAGCTTGGGAATGTCCAGGGAGCTACTTAAGGCTCTGTTAGGCTTAAGATGGTTCCCCCGCATATCCTGCATTCATTCGGAGCACTGGCTGTGCATTTTCCTTGGACATTTAACAAGATGTAACAAGTCGGAATGATGCTGGAGTGTTTAAACAGTGTCCACTCACTGTCCACTCTAGTGGACACTCCTACCTTGCTGGTCCGCCTTGTAGATGTACAGTCAGAGACGAGAGCTCATCTGCTGCTGCACTGTTTGTGTTGGTCATGTGCTATTCCTTCAGCACTGGTCACATGACACTACCCATGGGACAACTGAAAGATGCCATACCAACAATACAAGCAATGGGGGCAGCAGACCATGATGTGATGTCAGCAGGAAACATTCCGAGGCTGACGCATCCAAGGAGCTTGTTGGGTCTTCTTGGCTGGTTGATTGAACTGTAGTTGAATGTCCTCTAAAGACAGACATACACTGTGCAACCTGAGAACTCAGGTTCTTGCCTCACATTGTAGTAAACCACTCTGTCCGTGCTCTATGAAAACACCACCAAGGACCGTTTCAAATAAAGTTGTCTCTTTTGCAAAAACAAGCTGCGCACCTGAGCACCACGCTGAGAGACTGAGCAGCTCGGCTAACCACACAATGCAGTCCCTCTACAGCCTGAATCACAGTATGAATCTTCTTTTTGGCCCCTCCGAATTTGCTGAGAATCTTAAAGTCTAAAAGCCGTGGCGCTCTGTCTAAACATGTCAAGCCCAGAGTCAAAAATCTTGGTGTTATCTTGGATCTAGAGTTCAGATTTGATCAGCTAATCAGTTCGGTTGTTATAAGAGTACTTTTTTCCAGCTTAGAGAAATCTCAAAATCAAGTCAGTTCTCTCTGTTCAAACTAGAGAACAAGCGGTAGCTGGGAATAAATAAAAATTCAAAAATTGCAGCTTGTACAAAACGCAGCAGCTAGAATGCTAACAGGCACTAAGAAAAGGAACCATATCACTCCGGTTTTGCCTTCACGCCATTGGCTTCCTGTCTATTACTGGATCCATTTCAAAGTACTAATACTAATTTTCAAAGCATTACATGGGCAAGCACCATCATACACTCATCCTCAAAAGAACAGCTGCACCCAGAAGAGGTGTGGGATTGCAGTGCTATGGGGAAGGAAGATAAAGGTTACCAGGATCAATAAATGATGATAAATTTAGACTGATATGATCAATATTTATTGAGCCACACATACAGAAGTAGTGTCTCTCAGTAAGGCGTCGGGCCGCCATGTTTGCTAACCCAACATGCCAGACGTCTCGGCATGGAGTTGTAGAGCTTCTTAATGGTGTCCTGTGATAATCCATCCCATGCAGCTTGTATATTCCCACACAGTTCCTGCAGATTGTGTGGTAGGAGTGGAGATGGAGTTACACCATGCCTTCTGGATGTGTGATGCGTGACAACAAACGGTTCATCTTGGTGCTGACCACGGTGCCTCCACACACGGAAGCGGACTCATCACTCAAGATGAACCGCTGGATTTCTGAGTCACTCCATGACAGTCTGGCACAACAGTCTTTGGTGACGTTGACATGGCGTTAAGGGCAGTCATTGTAATGGTCTACATACATGTAGTCCTGTGTCGTGACCTTTGTGTCCAACACACCTTTAGCAGCTGTGTGAGCGGACCCTCCTTCCCTTCCAGCTCCAGTCTACTGCTCATTAGCACGGCAGC
The DNA here is from genome assembly GCA_034552555.1 of Semaprochilodus insignis. NCBI lineage: Eukaryota > Metazoa > Chordata > Actinopteri > Characiformes > Prochilodontidae > Semaprochilodus > Semaprochilodus insignis. The sequence continues at coordinate 31,504,968 of CM067490.1, read as the reverse complement.
GTACACCTAGCTTATGTATGTTGATATTGACAACTGGAGGTGCTGTGCAAGTCAGGGTTGAGCCCTCGAGCAGTGTGGAGATGCCGCAGGCTCCTCCCATTTCTTGAAGGGATGGGCATAGGCCCAACATAGAACTGACTGTTAGCGTTCCAACCATGTGTGAGACAAACTGTGGCCGAATACAGCCACAATAAAGCACTCAGCTTGTACATAGTTGTGTTCACTGCAAATGGAACACTTCAAATGGTGTCTGAAGAAAAAACGGCACACCTCAACAGCTGTTGTTAGCAGCTAAGCTAGACGGCTAAAGGCGTGATGGGGTGATCTGTTTGAGAAGAGAGGAAGTTGACTGCCTGTTTGTGTCCTCCCATTCTGTCTCTGATAGCTGTGTGGGGAGAAGAACGGCTGTAGTGGCACCCCTGTTTGCAGGCCACAGCTAGTGCGGAGGGCGTGTGGTTTTCTGTGTCCACAATTTCAGCAAAACCTTGACGAGCAGTCATGATGCGAAGGATTTGATGCTGTGAGCTGCAAGAGGTTTCACTGTGCCTGAGAGGAGGACACAGAGCTGGGTGTGCACTGCAGTGACTAGTGGATGAATAAAGAAAGACCTGCTCCAGCGGTCATGTGTCCTGCTTCAATCTCTCCACCTCAGTGTGCCCAGGAGAGAAACATGCAGACCTATTGCTGTGGTCACTGAGTAGCTACAGCAGTTGCACATCCCGCTTGAATCTCTCCGCCCTAACATGTCCAGGAGATAAGGACGGAGACCCAAGTTGCTGTGCCAGTGAGTGGGCAGCGAAAGACCTGCCACAGCAAAAGCACAAACTGGCATTCAGACTCTTCAGCCAGCATGCCTCAGGAGGAAAGGGCCACCCCAAGTTCAGTTCAGAGACCTCCTCGGTCTTCAGGGGAGAGGACTTTTGTTAGCAGTGGGCGTGTTTGTGTTGGGGGTTGTTCTATGGGGACTGTTAATGTGGCATTAGGAGCTGCCATGGTGTGCTGGAAAAACAGGGCCAGTCGGGGTTGTGCACTCAAGCAGTGCCACAAGCTCTACCGCCAATATAGCTGTGGCCCAATACAACCACAATGTACTCAACTTGTGCATCATTGTGTTCCTTCTGTCATCAGTAGTGGAAACCACAATCACATTTGATTCAAAATTGTTTCATTACTACCCCTAAAGCAGTACCAATGGGTTAGACATGGCCCACCGAGTGAACCAGTGAAATAAAACTTTTCTTATGATTGATCACTAAATTAAATCATACATGGGGAAAATCAGAAGACGTGGTCAAGTTAGATATTCCTGTGCTGAAAGAGATGTTTTGACCTGCACCTGATCACCTAGTGGATTTAACTTTTAGTCGCCCAGGCCAACAAATAGCAAGTACATATGCAAAACCAGCTGACCATTTTCCAACACTCTCTATTAGAACTAAACAGGCTCTTTTTGTGACAGCGCCTTTAAGACTGTGTTTTGCATCAGTCAAAAAGCAATCTGGGCTGAAACATTCCTTCACCTTCAATGAGCTAAGCTGCTGTTGTTTGAATAAGTGCTTATAATCGCCTTATGTGTTTACGGTGGTAGTAACTTCAGGCTCCTGCAGATGGCGATGCACAAGGATGATGGGGCTATACACACCTGTGTGAGTGATGGGATTCCTAGACTGAGAAGAGGTGCTACAGTGCAGGGAATGTCTCGTTCCATGTGTGGAAAATGGCTCCAAAGCAGATGTTAATGATTGGCTAAAAGGAGTGACTGCATTTGGGTGTTTCAAAGACCATAGTGTGAAGGAAGTAGCTGAATCTGCAGGTGTATGGAAGCGTACGGTCATACGGGTCTACCAGCAGTGGCTAAAATCCCAGTCTACAGGGAATTCTCCTCGGAATTGTGCCAGGGAAGGCATCCACCAAATCTGGCCCAACTGCACAAATCTTTGATGAAAGAGTGTCTGAACATTGATGTGGCGTACATCCAGAAACTTGTCCAGTACATGCCAAATCCAATCACAGCTGTTATTGGTGCTTATGGAGGTGTTACATGCTATTAGGTACATTTCAGTCGCAGTCATGGAGAAGGGTCCACGTTATTGTGGTGCAAGCAGGAAAAGCCCCCTCGGTGTGGAGAACTGTACGAGTGCAGTGTCCAGGGCAAGCCAAAAAAATCACCTTTTTCATTTTATCAGAGATGCGATTGAAATGGTAATCTGACCTTCAGTTATGAGTATCCTGGTCTCTCCCTATACAAAGAGATATCTGTGCTTGCATGGCTGGAAATAACTGCCACATACTCGGCAGTGTTGCAAAGATGGACACCGAGTGAACCTATAAGAGTTTCCTATAGGGACTTTATACTGTCCATAAAACAAGACAAATAATATATTAACTTGAAGTTTTAGGCCGGGATAATAAAATAAGTAAGTACGTGAGTAAGTAAATAAATAAATAAATAAAAATCTATTTTAAAATTTGATTTTCAGATTATATCAATAATATGTTCTATACTGTAGATATTGTATATTATCACATATATTTTTTATTATTTATTTACAGATGTTTGTTTGCTTTCTATTTGTATAATTTTGTATCATTTTTATTTTTCTCTTACTCTTTAGTTATTTTACTCACTTTTATTATTAATAATTATTATTTTATCTGTATCATAGTTTTATTTGGTAGCTTTATTTGGTTTATTTGGTGTTTCTTTGTAACACTTTATGATTAAGTTTGTGGTTATATTTGAACTTTTTTGCTACACTTAATTTAATTATATATGTATTTTTACCGTTTTCTGTCCCTTCTTTTATTGTACAATGCTCGGCTACATTGTAAATGAGGGTCACCGATGTACTCCGATATCAATGTACTCTGAGTTTAAATGAAGGTTGATTTAAAAAAATAATAATAATAGCATAAAAATGCAGATTTTATTTTAAAAAGAAGCTAAACTTTTTAATTTGGTCACTGAAGTTATTTATATTAACATAATTACTTTAGGGACCATACGGTTTTGCTTCTTTTTCAAATAAAATCTGCATTTTTATTGATTTAATTATTTTCTTATTTTTTTGTGTACATTTACCGTGGGTGACTAGCTGAATGTCCTCGCAAGTAGTCTAGACATACTTTGTGTACCACATCTGATGTTGCGCTCAGGCGCTTATTGGAAGGTTGCATATACCAGATGGTTCCCAACTAGCAAATACAACTTCACTCTGCCTGGGTGTTTGTTTGTAGATACGCCCACCACATGGAAAAGGAAAGTATGGAGATCCAGAGAGTAAATACCCTGCTTGTTATTTACTGTATTAAAAAGCACTTAGCTCTAACAGAAGCCCATTAGGTATTATATTATATATCCATATTCACAGCAAGTTCTTCACTTGTGTAAAAGGTTAAAGGTTGTGTTATATGTCACATCTCGTAAACAATCATCTAGTATCTAGAATCATCTAGAATTCTGAGTTTATGGCTGTATTCTACATATTCTACCACATACTACTCGTGTACTAAATCTACATAAAAGTAGTATGTAGTATGCGGTATGTGACCAAACTGAAGATCTGTAGTGCACTAGAGATACCCGGATGGTATTCTACTCCAGTCAGAGTTTCTAGTATACAGGGGGAGCTATCTTTATGGTGTACTGTGTCCCATCATGCACTGCGGCCTCACCATCTCTCAGGCTGCGTCCGAAATGGCGTACTTCCATACTATACAGTACACAAAAGCAGTACGCGAGAATAGTTAGTATGTCTGAATACATAGTGTTCATAAAACATATGCGACGACAGCACACTGTCCTATCCCATGATTCCATAGGAGCAACAGAGCCGTTCGAAACGGTGAAAAAAATGGCAGAAAGCGAGCCAGCTGTTTACAAGTGAATAAATTCCTCAGCATGCATTTTCTGCGACCTCCTGCTCGATGCTGCCTCCATGTGGAAGTGTTCATCGTGAAAACTAACCACAAGAAACGCTACTTTCGTTAACAGATGGTAAAGATTTTACGTACTTCTTTAACGGCTGAGCAGTACGTACTAGATCGATTTCAGTACATACTGCTTAAGTATGCGATTTCGGACACGGTCTTAGTCTGCTTCAGCCAGAGAAAATGGCGGTGGGTAACACTGGGGAGCAAAAAATGCAACCCACTCCAAGTATAAATGTGGGTGTAGTGATTGTAGAAGGGTATGTTTTCATCAGAATGAGCCTCAGAAAGTTAAAATATACAGGTCTGAAGATTAATAAAAGATGAAGTTGCTTCAGAGGATCAGTTTTACACTGAAATAGCCGAGGGGAGCTAACAGCTAGGCTAAACGTATTTCAGGTGAACTGAGCAGCGTTAGCAGCAGCTAGCTCTAAACAGTGGATACAGTAATAACAGCTCTGAGGTAAATGTGAGGTAACTGGTCATGTGACTGTATTAGTATACCACACTGTAGGTCAGAACTTGTTACTGTACTGTATACCACACACAGGGGGTGTATACAGTGTGCAGTACATAGTACTGTAGTATCAGTGTGCAGTATAGCAGTCATTTCTTACTGACAGGGGGTGATGAAGCTTACATCATACCTATCTGGACAAACACATTATTTACTACAACACATTCATTTTTACAGGCTGTTGTGACAGATTTGGGTTGAACATTTATACACATTTTCCCGCCAATAACGCTGCCGCTGTCGCATCCCATTGCATTGTGGGACAACAGTGTCCATTAATAGCATACTCAGAAATACACTGGTGTGCATTGTGGGTTTCTGAATATACTCAACGTTGACATTTGTAACTGTACTGTATACCACATACTCAAAAACTAGTCAGTATTAGTGTTAATTGCGAGGTGGGATCCACCCAACTAGTTACAAATACTTTGTTGGCCATTCAAGCGCAATTCACAAGTAGGACAATCAGCATTTCCTAGTGTTTTCCGACACCACTAGAACGCAGCATGAGTGCTAGTAATGCTTACTCTAACCGTAAGCCATTTGCAGCCACAAGTCCCCACACTGTCAAAACTGTTCTTGTTTGCCTATTCCCAGAGACATTTGATCCCCACAAAGATGTAAATACATGTTCCCACAGCCACACTATTCTGGAAAGTCATCTCTATAATTTCAATGAGCTGCTGGAAAATCTCCTGCTGCTAAATCTCCCTCCCCACAACGAGCGAAAACAAACATTTGAATAAGGAGAGAGACAAATAGACAGAGAGAGAGAGAGAGAGAGAGAGAGAGAGAGAGAGAGATAGTCAGCCGTCTTCGTCTCCTCGCCTCTGACGGATCTCATTTGCATAAATGAAAACAGGACAATGGCCGTGGCAGCGCGCTCGCGCATCAATCACCTTGACACCTTTTGTCCCGCCTTTTGTCAGCGCGCTGTCAGCGCGAGCAGCCAGTCGGCGCGCGCCTCATTAGCATACGGCCGATGCCATTGGCGGTCCGAGGGCGGATTCTAAATAATTGCGCGCGGGCGGAGGGCGCGCGGATCATAAGTCGTTTTACCAAACGGCCTCATTCATTATGGAAACGAAAGGCTAAAGTTGACGTGAAAAGGCTAATGGAGCCCCGGCGACACCCCGTGACATGACTTTTAAAGACAGACACACCGGCGCAGGAAACGAGGGCGCTCGAAAGGCGAGATAGTGAGCTCTTTCAGGCTTTGTTTAAGTTGTATCCGTCTTTCTTTCTCACTTGCTCGCCCTGTTGTTTTCTCTCCCGCCATTTTGTTTCTTCTGCCACAGCAGTGATACCCTCCATGGCTGTATTCGAAGTGGCATACTACATACTACTCATGTACTAAATTCACCTAAAAGTAGTATATAGTATGCGGTATATGACCAAATTGAAAGTCTGTAGTACAGTGAAGATACCCGGATGGTGTTCTACTCCAGTCAGAGGTTCTAGTGTACAGGTGGAGCTATCTTCATGGTGTACTGCATCCCATCATGCACTGCAGCCTCACCAGCTCTCAGCCTGCTTCAGCCTGAGAAAATGGTGGCGGGTAACACTGGGGAGCAAAACGCAGCCCACTTTGAGTATAAATGTGGGTGTAGTGATAGTAGTGGGGTTTATTTTCATCAGAATGAGCCTCAGAAAGTTAAAATATACACGTCTGAAGATTAATAAAAGATGAAGTTGCTTCAGTTTTAGAGTGAAATAGCCGAGAGTAGCTAACAGCTAGGCTAAACGTATTTCAGGTGAACTGAGTCGCGTTAGCAACAGCTAGCTCTAAACAGTGGATACAGTAATAACAGCTCTGAGGCAAATGTGAGGTAACTGGTCATGTGACTGTATTAGTATACTACACTGTAGGTCAGAACTTGTTATTGTATTGTATACTACACACAGGGGGCGTATACAGTATGCAGTACATACTACTGTAGTATCAGTGTGCAGTATAGTAGTGTGCCAATTTGAATGTAGCTCATGGGCTGCGTCTGAACTGAGTACTACACACTAATACTACAGAGTATATATAATGTACTAATGTTAATAGCATTGGTTCAACAGGCTAGTACACAGTGTCAATATGCTACATCAACAACGCACATCATACCAAGCCTGCTTTGGCTGAGGTTGTCTTACAAAACACAAACAAATAAGCACATTACTTACTAGAATACATTTATTTTTACAGGCTGTGTTGACAGATATGGGTTGAACTCATATTTATACACCATTTCTGGTCGCGCCACCAATGCAGCTGCTGTTGCCCCACCGTTTGCCATTTTTTCGAGACATGAGAAGCTCCTCCTTTTCTGTTTCCTGTTGCATTGTGGGACAACAGTGTCCATCATTACCATACTCAAAAATCAACTGGTTCCAAGTGTGCATTGTGGAACTTTGAGTATCCTGTATTTTGACTTTCATAAGTGTACTATATACTACATACTCAAAAACTAGTTAGTATTAGTGTTAGGACCAACCCAACTAGCTATAAATATGACTTTGTCGGCCGTTTGAGCGCAATTTACAAGTGGGACAATCAGCATTTCCCAGTATTTTCAGACACCACTCGAACGGAGCATGAGTCTGTATAGTTGTAGCTAATGAAATGCTAGTAATGCTAACTCTAACCATAACCTATTTGCAGCTACAAGTCCCCACACTGTCAAAGCTGTTTTCCTTTGCTGATTGCAAGGGACAGTTGGTTAATTAAGTAGAATATATGTATTTTTTACAGGCTGTTGTGACAGATTTGGGTTAAACTCACATTTATACATCATTTCTGGTCCTGCCACCACCTTGTTGCAACACCATCAGCTATATTTTCCGAATTACAACATAAGAATCTCCTCCTTTGCGTTTCCCGTTGGAGTGTGGGACAATAGCGTCCATTATTACTGTTCTAAAAAAACAACTGGTTCTAAGTTTGCATTGTGGATTTTTGTGTATACTTTTAACTACACTACGTAATACATAATATAATACATACTTAAAAACTAGTTAGTATTAATATTAAGTGTGCAATTGGGAGACAACATGATTCCCATGATCCCTCAGGCTGGTTTCTGTCTTTGTTCTCCAGGCCTCAGTTCTCCCAGGGTCAGGCTGCCTGTCTCGCCACCAAATGGACCAAATTGAGCCACCTGGTAATCCTTTCCGTTAGAGATTAAAGGGTTTATTTCCTAAACGCGTTATACAGTACTTTTGTGAAAAGAGGGGAAACAGATGTGCATCCTCTACAGAATTGTTATTTGGCAAATTTACCATATTAAGTCAAATGTGGCCTGTGCAAAAGATTTGGCACATTTTGTATTTGATGGCATTTTTTCCCATTATGTTAAACCAGCAACATTTTAATTGAGGAGGACACAGTTTGCTGATTTTGACTGAAAACATTCAGAAATGTTTAAACTAAAAATCTTGCATACTCATTACATCATCTTTTCATTTACATTTACATTTCATTTACAATTTATGGCATTTGGCAGGTGCTCTTATCCAGAGGGATGTACTGTTTGATCATACTACACAGGTAGGCGAAGGTAGTGTTAGGAGTTTTGCCCAAGGACATATAGCATAGGATGCTTGCCCAGGCAGGGAATCAAACCGCAGTTTACAGTATTGCGAGCAGCAGTGTTACCCTCTACATGACACCAACCAATTGACAATCCAATTGTTACTAATAGATATACAGCATTTTGGAATGAAACTCTTCATTTTTAAAAGCCGGAGCCTGGACTTCAGTTAAATGAACTGGTTGTAATTAAACTGCTAATATGTCTTGTTTCTAAAGTATTTATTGATCGGTGACACCGTTGTATTATAAACAGAGGGCTTATAGAGCCGAGATCTCTCCATTTCTTTCTGTTTGGTTGTGGAGGAATGCCAGTCGCATTGCTAGCAGGGCTTATGCATCAGCCAGAGCCCACGCACGAATTTGCATGACGACATGTGTTCGTTATTCTATTGATTCATCGAGCTGTGAATCAGCAAATTGAAAGCGGGGATGGAAAGTGGGCCCACACCATTTAAGATGGGTTTATAAACTGCGTCTTGGCAGTTTAGTTTCCGATTCCTGAAGAAGCAGCTAAGTCTAGCCTGGAGGGGGGAGGTCGACTGCATCGACTCACAGACTCTCCACAATAAAGCATACCATGAGAATCTGGAGTGGAGAGCCACAGCATATCCCTATTCAGAGCAGATACTTCAAGACGCTATTCAATTCAGCAATACAGTCATGTGAAGAGGAGTTATATAACCATCACTATATACACTCTATACGCTCATCGTCAAAAGAATAGCTGCACAAATAGTTGGACCCCGAAGAAATCAACCCACAGGAACGAAACTTTGTGGGAAGGTTTGACATTTGAATGCGAATGATTCAAGTTTCACGATCACTCAAGTGATGTAAGCAAGGACGGACCTTATCACTGTACCTGACGGACCCAACAGCCACGACTGCGGACATTCAGCGAGTCATCCTGTTAGACACTTCCTTCTGTGTGCAACTATTTTTTGACGATGTGTGTAAGTTATCCATACATGTTTTTACCCTTATTTGGTGTATATGTGTTCTTTATGTTTATATGCCTCTTGTTTTTATCTACATGTCTTTTATTTTGGCTCTGTTTCCTTATTGTTACGGTATCCTACACAGTGGAGTCACATTATTATGACCATTGTTATGCTGACTGCAGTGCATCCCACAGCTGCTGGAGGGTGCATGGGGGAGGATGGCGAACATGACGATCAAGGTGGTTCCACATATGCTCTGTTGAGTCCAAGTCTGGGGAATTAGGGGGCCAGGGTGATACTTGGAAGTCTTGGTCATGCTCTTCGAACCAATGTAGGACATTTCTAGCCATGAGCGTTTGTCTTACTGGAAGATCCAGTCTGCCCCAGGGAAGATGATCTGCATGGATGGATTCATAGCCAAATCAGTTAAGAGTGCCTTCCACATGCCAGACGTCTCGGTATGGAGTTGTAGAGGTTCCTGATGGTGTCCTGTGATAATCCATCCCATGCAGCTCGAATATTCTCACACAGTTCCTGCAGATTGTGCAGTAGGGGTGGAGGTGGAGTGACACCAGGCCTTCTGGACGTGTGACGCGTGACAACAAACCGTTCATCTTGGCGCTGAACACGGTGCCTCCACACACGGATTCGTTGGTCGTCTCCACCAAGACAAAAGGGGGACTCGTCACTGAAGACTGGCACGACACCATTTCAGTCTTTGGTGACGTTGACGTGGTGTTAAGGGCAGTGGTCATAACGGTCTGCGTGCATGTAGTCCTGCAATGTGCATTCGTCTGCCAATGGTGCTGGCACTGACAGGATGACTCATGGAGGGCATCGCTGCTCGCTGAATGTCCGCAGTCGTGGCTGTTGGGTCAGTCAGGAGCAGTGATAAGGATTATGTTTGTGTTAAGGGAGTGCTATGCAAATTTTCACTTCATGCTACTGGCAAAAAGTATTAGTCTTTTTTCAACTCACCGCAGAGGGAAAGAAAACTGGGGGGAGAAACAGACAGATCAGATGGTAAAGGTCAGTGATGAAACAATGAAACAAACAGTGCTGGCCTTAGTTTCTATATCCAGGGCTTGTGTGACTGCTGTGCTTGTGTTTTTGTAGGTCGCCTCGCAAGAGTTGGTCCATAACCCCCCCAGCCCCCACCACCACTACGTCAATGTCAACCTCCTGCCTGTCCCGAGTGGAGCAGGAGGATAGAAAGTGACAGCTCTGACCCAGGCCACTTCACCCCCACTCTCACCCTGCTGAGAGGGTGACCCCTCTGGGAATTGTGAGCCATTCCACGCCCCTCCACTTCCCAGCACGCCCAACACCAAGTTCAACCAACGCCCTCTGCCCCCTGCCACCTCTCTCCTCATTGTCTGAGTAGAGGACGACCAGACAGGGACAAATGGAGAGCCGGGGTAATTAGGCCTGATCGCCGGCTCGGCGGCCTCGCCAACCCCACAGGCTTTCATTAATACTGAGGCAGATGCAGCATGAGGGGAACTCATCCTTCAGAGAGAGAGAGACTGTTGGATGAGAGACAGATGAAATGTCTTATTCTCTGTGATCTCAAAGGTGTTGTATTTTTTTTTCAGCAAATGAGCCTCTCTCTCGTGTTCCAGCTGTCATCGCCCGAGTCGGAGGACGTGTGTATTGATTCCATAAACATTTCCTATTTCTGGTCCCCACAGTTCTTCACAGCCATCGACTTCTTTTATAGAGAGAACGTAATCATCCAATTATCTGGCACAGTGTTTATCAAAGCCAAGGCGTCACCAGCTCCGAAATGAGATGGTGTCCTACATAAGGCTGCCTCATTCGTTCGTTCGCTGTCTCTCTCTCTCTCTCTCTCTCTCTCTCTCTCTCTTTCTTTTTTTTCTTCCTCTCTCTCTACCACTGCTCTCTCTCTCTCTCTCTATCTCTCTCTCACCGTGAAGATGAGGTGTGTCTCTCACTCGTCTCCCGGTGTCAGTGATATGCATTAGCCTGATGGATGACAGGAGGATGATGTCTCTTTGCTAGCAGACACAGGGACACGTCTCGACTGCTAGAAGATGAATGAAATCCACGACGAGAGGAGGACTGGTTTTCATACCAGTCCCAGTAGTGGTGTCAAACAGGCATTCGTGCCTTCCAAAACAGCGAGAGATTTGATTTCCACAGGTGGTGTGTTCAATGGAAAGTGCCAGTTGCTAGTCTGGACCCCCTCCCCCATCCCACTTCCCCCTTTCCCTTTCTTCTCACTGAGGTGGTGATTTGATTTCCTTTTTTATTCATAGAAGTTGAAGCGCATAGGCACCTTTTTTCCATTCTTTTGATATACGCTAGCTGGCTGGGCCACATTCGAAGCCGTTGTAAAATTCTCAGCTGATGAGTTCTGTATTAATGTGGCAAGTTGTTAAAAAAGCCACAAACGAGCATATTAATGGTATATACGCTGAGCCGCCATCACATTAAAACCACCTCCTTGTTTCTACACTCCTTCTCCATTATATTAGCTCCAATTACCACATAGATGCACTTTATTATATATTATTATGTATTATATATGTGAAGGAATCTTGTGTTGCTTTGCAGTCATGTGCTACTTTTAACAAACTGCATCCCTTGACAGAAGATTTGTTTATTGCGTTCATTAATAATAGCCATTTATTCATTGAAACCTGGTGAATAAAATTACTATTGTAAACTCATCGTCAAAATAACAGCTGCACCCAGAAGGAGGTGTGGGATTGCAGTGCTATTGTGAAGGAAGATAAAGATTACCAGGAACAATAGATGATGATGAATTTAGACTGATATGATCGATATTTATTGAGCTACACATACAGAAGTAGTGTCTCTCAGTATGGCGTCGGGCCACCATGTTTGCTAACCCAACATGCCAGACGTCTTGGTATGGAGTTGTAGAGGTTCCTAATGGTGTCCTGTGATAATCCATCCCATGCAGCTTGAATTTTCCTCACACAGTTCCTGCAGATGGTGCGGTAGGGGTGGAGGTGGAGTGACACCAGGCCTTCTGGACGTGTGACACGTGACAACAAACCGTTCATCTTGGCGCTGAACACGGTGCCTCCACACACGGATTCGTTGGTCGTCTCCACCAAGACAAAGCGGGACTCGTCACTGAAGATGACCCGCTGCCTGTGACAGTCTGGCACGACACCATTGCAGTCTTTGGTGACGTTGACGTGGTGTTAAGGACAGTCGTCGTAACGGTCTGCATGCATGTAGTCCTGCATCGTGCAGCCGTCTGCCCATGGTGCTGGCACTAACAGGATGACTCGTGCAGAGCATCACTGCTCGCTGAATGTCCGCAATTGTGACCATTGGGTCAGTCAGGTACAGCGATAAGGCCCGTCCTTGTTTGCGTCACATGCATGGCCGTGCATGAAACCTGAATCATTTGCATGTCTCACAATGTCAAACCTACCCACCAAGTTTCATTCCTGTCGGTTGATTCCTTCTGGATGCAACTATATGTGCGACTATTTCTATCCACTGGGTTTTAGCACCTATGGACGCCCCGTGAGCAATTATAGGTGTTTTGACTGACGGTGGGAACTTTACTAGCAGCACAGCAGAAAAATAAGGAGCAATTTGTCATTGTGTAACCGCGAATCATAATCCTAATACTAACCCCAATTTCTCCTCTAATCACTGCTTAGCAGCTCCAGCAACACTATCCATCATTGCTTTGGTCAAGCTTTCAAGGTTTTTTAGCAGTGAGCTAGCGTTGCTTTGAATGTACTTTAGATTTAAAGCCTTAGACATTCAAAAGATGTGCCTGGGGGGTCTAGAAAAGCAAGACCTGATACTTTGACAGGGTAGAGGCTGCCCACTTTCTAAACCAAATCTAAAATGTCAGCAACCCGCTGATTCCAAACGTGATGCTTTCATTTATATTTTGAAAGTTTGCTTCCATGAAATCTTTATGGAGGGAGGGGGCGGCGGGCTTTCAAGCTGCCCATGTGTTATAGCTGTATGTGATGCCACACAGCACTATTCAAGGCTGTTCGGAGCACAAGGTGTGCAGTGGCCTTTAGCCTCATAGCCTCCAGTACTAAACTAAAGGAACAAAAGTCATACACCAGACACGTGATGTTGAATCACTGCTTAATGTTGCTTGATGTTGAAAACTGATTAAAATTGGCTTTAAATTAGCTTATGCACAAAAGATGACATGATTGTGGCTTGAAATGTACACAGAGAACGACCGTCATACTATAGTCTGTTTGATAATCTGTCAAATGCTAATGCTCGGTTGCAACAACTAAGGTTACTAGCCTGGATCTGTATTAGCATATACACAAAAGATACCATGTCCAAATATTAACAGCACTTATGCGTATTGCTGCTGTCAAAACCTCATACCTCAATTTTTTATTTTTTTGGTGGCATGGTGGCACAGTGGGTAGGTGTACTGCGTTACATCAGGAAGGGCCTGGGTTAAACTCCCAGCTCAGGCATCCAGGATCCTTTCTATATGGAGTTAGCATGATCTTCCTGTGTCTGGGTGGGTTTCCTCCAGGTTCTCCCTCTTCCACCCACTATCCAAAGACTTGCAGTCAGGTGTACTGGAGATGCTAAATTGCTCCCTAGGTGTGAGTGTGTGAATGTGTGTGTCTGCTGTGTGATGGACTAGCGACTTGTCCAGAGTGTGTCCTGTCATCTGCCCACTGAGCGCTGGGATAGGCTCCAGCATCCCTGCGACCCAGAAGCATAGTGGGCAGCTTCTCCTCACAGTAAGGAGTCCGGGGTCCTTTCTGTGTGGTCCACACAGTCCAAACACATGCTGTCAAGTGAACTGGAGATGCTGAATCACCCCCCCTAAGTGTGAATGTATGTGTATGTGTGTGTGTCTGCCCTGTAACAGATTGGCGGCCTGTCCAGGCTGTTTTCTACCTTGCGCCCAGTGAGTGCTGGGGTGATGTGTAAATTTTGTGATGAATGGACCAAAAGAAACATCCCAGAATTACTTGGGGGGGCGGGGGGTGGGGGTGGGGTGGTCGGTGTCTGGTTATGCTGACTTACAGTAAAAGCAAAGTCCTTTTTTTTTCTTCTCCTGTGAAGTTAACATTTTGGACATACAAGGTTTTGTTCCAACAACTGCTAGTTGGCAGTGTCCGTCCGAGGGTCGCAACAACTTTTCTCGTCATCTGTCGGCAGCCATTTTGTGTGTCTTCCCTCTGTTACACTGTGTGCAGTTCCATGATTGACCACTTGGGGGCACCTTTCCGTATAAAACGTCATCAAGTAGCCATCTTGGGGAGTCGTTCAGGGTTCTCTGACCTGGAAGAACTCCTGTCCAGACCAGCCTGGTGTTTTTCACCACTCTTGGCTTTGTCGGGTATGTCCCTTCGTTTTCCGGTGTAGCTAGATTTTGTTTTCATAATCTTTAGCTGTTCTGTGTATTATGTTGGCATTTGCCTATCATTGACCACTTAATGAAAATAATCAGAATCAGAATCAGAATCTCTTTATTTCACCAAGTATGTTACACATACAAGGAATTTGTCTTGGTGAGAGCAACACGTATGACAAGTAACAAAAACAAGTAACAAAAACACAGAAGCCTGCAGTTATTTGGTTTTAGACAGTGTCGGGTGTCTGATCTGTGGATAGAACCCACTCTCACACTCTGTTTCGACCTGACCCTAGACCGGGTCATAACAGACCTTGCTATATCCTTCAATGTAAAATGTAATGCAGTGCTTCATGCTGGACACAAACAAACACTGTAGCAAGTAATTACACACTTAAGATTGTCAGTACTTCCAGCAAACTACTTCCAGCAAGCAGAGAAACAAGCTGATGAGCTGTGAACATACAGAGCAAAACTGTCTGTTATTCAGGCTAATAAATGACACTGTAAATATAATGATAGTACTAACGTTAGTCTGTGTTTCTGAGAGGTGACGCCTCACCATCTGGATGGGTGTTGGAAAAGCTTTAGTGGGAATCGTAAAAACAGAGTAAAGGCAGCTGTAGTGGCACTGCAGTTGCATTCAGTTAAGCATCTGCTCCATAAAACACGGCACTTCTTTCTAAGAACCGCTGAAAGCTCTTCAGAGTTCCTTCCTTTCGTTTTCTGTAGTAATAAAAAAAAAAAAACAGCCTAGACCCTAAAAGCATAATGAGGGGGTCTAGGTTACATGAACCAGAACAAGGTGAAGTATTTTTCCTTCCACTTCTACTTTTTCTGATAAGCAGCCCTGGAGTTTAAACAATAATTCAAGTAGTGGCAGCATTCAGGATGCTTGGTCAAGTGTTTCAAGGCCTCCCTGTGCTAAATTACTGTTTAAAAAATAGAGAGAGAGAGAACGAAAGAAAAGAGGAATGTTCTCATTTCTTTTTTTTTTTTACTGTAGAAAAGTGGCTACAAATGGACTAACAATACAGCTTATAATATTCCTTCCTATAGGCTAATTTCCTCTTTAATTTGACGTTAAAGTTCTTATTTGAAATACTACACGCTTCCAGACAAAAATGCAGAAGGGGGGAAAAAAAAGAAGAAAGAATGGTCTTTACTGCTAGCTCATGCAAATCAGGGCTTTCACAGCGTCAAATCAAGTGCAAATTTCACTAAAGCCCAATACAAAAGTTCCCAGCAAGGCTCTTTTCAGAAAGCCAGGACTACATGGCACATAAAAAGCGGCGAAATGGGCAGCAGGTAGTGGTCCATTTTGGAATCCTCTTTTCATCTCCTATAACTATAGTCCTTATACTTCATTAGGGCCTATTTAGTGGAATAAGGCCTGTGTTACAGGAGCTAGGAGGCTTCAGAGGAAGAGAGAAAGAGAGAGAGAGAGAACAGCGAGGAAAGTTTCGTACCTCACTTCTCTGAGAGAGAGAGAGAGCTCATTAGCAGCAGCTTCTTAAAGCAAGCCTGGGAAGGCGTGAAGCTCTTCTTCTCTCTTCCTAGCATTTGATGTGATCATGCTGTGATCTTTGCCATCTTTGTGATCTTCGCTATCTTTTTGCGATCCACAACGTCCACGACACTACTCCATTCAGTCTCCTCGCCGTACATCACAAGCATCCTGTCTCTGAGCCTCTAATGGTCTTCCAGTGTCCCGTTTTGCTCTGTTTTAAGCCGTGCGTGCATTGTACAGATCTTGGTTGTTAGCTCACACTTGAGTAGCCCATTGTGGACAAAAGAACAGCTGCACCTAGAAGGAAGTGTGGGATTGCAGTGCTGTTGGGAAGGAAGATAAAGGTTACCAGGAACAATAAATGATGATACATTTAGACTGATATGATCAATATTTATTGAGCTACACATACAGAAGTCTGTCTCTCAGTATGGGGTCGAGCCAACATGTTAGCTAACCCAACATGCCAGATGTCTCGGCATGGAGTTGTAGAGGTTCCTAATGGTGTCCTGTGATAATCCATCCCATGCAGCTTGAACATCCTCACACAGTTCCTGCAGATGGTGCAGTAGGGGTGGAGGTGGAGTGACAACAGGCCTTCTGGACATGTGAGGGTGACAACCAACTGTTCATCTTGGCGCTGACCACGGTGCCTCTGCACACGGATTCGTTGGTCGTCCCCACCAAGACAAAAGCGGGACTCGTCACTGAAGATGACCCGCTGCCGTTCTGAGTCACTCCATGACAGTCTGGCACGACACTAATGCAGTCTTTGGTTAAGGACAGTCGTCGTAACGGTCTGTGTGCATGTAGTCCTGCATCGTGCAGCCGTCTGCCAAAGGTCTGCAATCGTGGCTGTGTCAAACTTACCCACCAAGTTTCATTCCTGTTGGTTGATTCCTTCTGGGTGCAGCTATATGTGCAACTATTGTTTTGACGGTGAGTGTAATTGATGAAACATGATCCTAAATGACAGTTCTGACTGTTGATAGTACCAGAGTAAAAATATCATTGTGTGCAGCAATCCGCAGACATCAGCTGTGGCCTTCTGCCTAACAGTTATTAGCAGTAGAGGCCATTCTAAAGCCATCAGTCAGGTTCTATCTACACACAGGGCTATACTCCCTGCATAAGGCTTGTAGTGCTTGGACCCCAAAGATTACCACTTGGAATGTAATTCGTAGGTGGCCATTTAGCTCTCAGCAACAGTGCACATAAATCAATGTGTCAATTTCAGACAAAAATGAAATGGTAGCTGCATGTCTGGATTGTAAACAATGATAACGTAGACATATTTACATATCCGTGGAAAGAAACCAGCTTTGATCTGCTGTTGAGGAAGGTGATTCTTCTTGAATTCTCCTGGTTGACAGCAGGGGCCAAATTTTGAAGAATCCTTTAAGGGGATTTTCCTGGAAAGTTTACATCATATGGACATTCTTTAAAGGAGCAATATGTGAGATATTTAGATTTAAACATTCTAATAATAACTAAAATTATCAAGAGAATTTGAAGAAATGTCGAAGACATCTGTGTATCATGTTGCAGAGTTATCTACAAAGCTAGCGTGCTATCCCCGGCGCTGGTCCTGTGTTGTAATACCACCTTGTACCTGAAGAGGTGATAGTGAGTCACTGTAGCGCTGTAGGAGTGGCGCTAGTAGCGCTGCTGCACCGACAGCGTATTATAACCTCTTATCAATCATGTCGAAGGTTCTGCTCCTGGTTAGATCATTAAGTTAGACACTACAACTTTTGGGTGATAAGTTGCCCCCTACTTTTTGGAGTATGAATTTGACTGGTTGTGGTTTACACATTGCTCCTTTAACTTAATTAATTAATTAAATTAGTTAATTAAAGCGTCACACTGAGAAGCTTTTCTGGCACTGTTATGTTGAAGAATGTATGAGGTATTAGTGTAATGCATGCTGGGTATTGTAGTTGATTGACAATGCTGATGGACAACAACACAGCATAAAAAATCATGAACTCTGTCGAATCAGTGAGGTTCAATTAAACTTTCAGTTTTGTACTATGGAAAATTACATGACATTATTATTATTATTATTATTATTATTATTATAGTTTCAGGCCAGAATCCTCAATCTGTGTGTTCACACTTGCGGTTTTACGTACTTGTGTGACCGTTCATGCCCAGGTGTGACTCATGTCCACTTCTGCTGTATTTAACTCTGTATTCTTCTTTCTAGGTATGAGCACTGGCCCTTGTTTGGGCAGCATCTGAGCTCAAGGCGAGTTTTAGACTCTAACCTTCCTGTACTAGCTAGGAAACATTCTCAGACGGGACACTGGGCACGGTTATAAGTCACTCTGGATGAGAGCGTCTGCTAAATGCCATAAATGTAAATGTGAATGTCCAAATGCACAAGATCACACTAAACAGATCTAAATACCATGTATATCTCCCACTTCCTGTCCCCCAGCATTATCACACTTATCTGTGCATTTGCGATCAGTGCTTGTGCACCTTTGGTGGTCATGTTAGTATGTACGTAGGCAAAACCGCATATTCCTAGTGTGGACTTATTGGGACAGGCTGTTTGTTTTAGTGCCATGCAGATGGTTTGTATATGGTAGTGCTGCAAGTGTCAGTGTTAGTGGTGTAAGAGTCAGTGGAGCAATACAGCACTTCTATCTCGATGTCTGAGACGGATATTTAAATTGTGCTAAGCTTAGGCCGACTAAGACCTTGGTCAAACCTTGACTATCGAACCATGCTGTTTACATGATCTTAGCATAGATAAGCTAGCAGTTTCAGCTGAACCTAGGCCACTACTGGGTGTTCACTGGAAGTTTCTACATACCAGATGGTCTGCCAGTAAATATGACTTATGATGCTATTCATGTACTCATTGAAATATCCAGTACCAGTCAAAAGTTTAGACCCCCCCACCTAAATGGATGTTGTTGGTGATCTTAAAGACTCTACAGTCTTACACTTAACAGCTCCAACTGATGAGAGTCTGAACCAGTACATATCTTGATATACCACATATACTCTTGACGTACCACAGTATGATATTTCTCCATATCTCCACCTCTAATATATATTTAGTTGTTATTCTACAGTAAAGCATTAAGATAAACATAAGGGGAAGTTTATGTTTATATGCTAATTATACATCTTCAGTTTGAGACAACGTAGCCACTGGCTAGCATCTGATGGAGAGGTCTCTAGGCGTGTTTTCACAGCTAGTTTGCTGGAATTTGGACTTATCATATTTTTCTTTTACCAAATTTCTTGGAGAAATTGTATCCACTACAGAGAACGCACTTAAATGATGCATCTTCTGCGAAACCTATGAGCATAATCCCTATGTATGTTTGCTCAGCATATTGTGAAAAACCATGAAATATAAATATGCTATAACTTTTGCACAAGCTACAGTTTTACAAATTGTGACTACAGTGTGCGGAGGTGTTCTCTCTGCAGATAATGTGCCATTTTTTATTTAAAAAATGAATACAACTTTTGCTTATGACTGTAGCTACCCACTCGCCATGCATTCGATGACAGTCCAAGAGGTTGGACTGATTCTGAAGATTAAGGGCACCAACCAAATCGGCCTTAAAACCAGGTTGAAATCCTTCTGTGCTTTATTCTCTCAGTGGAGACTACACCTCCCTTAATGAAAAACGTTCAGGTTTTCCAGAGCAGAACGCTGGATAAAATCTTCATATTTAGCAGGTGCAGCCTTGCGCGAGGCCTCGAGCAGAAAAAGCAATCATTTCTGCCTGCCGTCGCAGGAAATAAAGGTCCAATTCCCCCCCGAGCTTTCGCCACGAGCGGACTCGCGCGCAGTGGCATGCAAACCACATTAACGAGTGACGCGTCTGCATGCAACGTGTCGGCCCTCTTACCTCCCAAGTGCCGGAGAACGGCTGAGTGTCTTTTTCGCTGCAAAGCGCTGGCCGAGGGCCTGCATGCTGTTCACGAGGTCCTGTAATGTGTGGGTCTGTCTTTAAAGGAAGGTATGAGTGGCTGTTAAAATACAGATGGGAGCTGACACAACCTGCAATTGGGCAAGACGGCTTCCTTTTATAGCTCCATGTCTGTGTTAAGTTTCATTTGCTGCCCTGGAAGGAGTGAGAAGTGTAATTAACTACTCAGATTCCACTTTCAATGGTTGGGGGACAGGGACGGAACATCATTCCGATCTAATTTTTCCCTGTGAAGGCCGATTCTTCAGTTAAGATCCCAGACCAGCGTTTATCTGCCTGGCCATTTTGCAGACCGGCAGTTGAAAGAGACAAGAAACAAGCATCCAGAGGTGCAACGGCAGACTGGTTGTATCCAGGCTCCTGTAACTAGCAACCTGGTTACAACCAGTTGCCGTTGCACTCTTGGGCAAGGCACTTAATCTGTACTGTCCCAAACACTGTCGCAACAGCAGACTGGTTGCATCCAGGCTCCTATAACTAGCAACCCTCTGCTCGCCTGTTACCAAACAAGACTTGACCTGTTTGGCAACACTGCCCTGGTCCAAGTCTTGTCCTGCGTTTGGCTGAAGCTTGGCACTGGGATTCCTACTCGGAAAGCTGGGACGGTGTTCCCGATCCCGAGCTCAGTGCATAATGTCAAGTTACCATAGTTGCTCACACCATCTGCATCCTATTACAGCATCATGTGCCAATGGGACTAAATGAACAACGGGGCATAATTCAAAGATTAAGAGGTGTGTCCCAATACTTTTGTCCATATAGTGTATATGAGTTCTGTGAAAGATTTGGATTCCATAGAAACCATATGGAGTTCATGAAGTGAAGACTTTAAGAGAGCACTAAGTGATCGTTTTCATATGTGTTTATTGACCTTGATGAGTTTTATTGACCCTTATGAGCCCGTTGATGCCAAGAGGTTCTCAATGTTGTTTTACAGCTTCTTGTTATAATAAGCCATATGATAGCATTATGAATACTGAAAGCTATGACTGGCACAATATTTATTTATAAATATATACTATTAAATATGTATTGCGCACATCCTGCCACATTCCCACACGCATGGGTGTCATTCTTCCACACTGTGCTGTGCTGTAGTGCGGTGAATATCATTCATCTACATGTATTACACCAGCCAGATGCAGACATAGAGCTAGCTGCAGAGATCTCTGAGAATGGAGAAATGTCAGGAGAGAGCAGAAAGCATCATCTACATCAGTCACGCGTAACTCCAGTCCTGGGTAGTCACTGCTCTGCACAGTTTCACCTATTCAACACATCTGATCCAACTCATGCAGGGCTTGATAATTGCCTGATGAGTTGTATCAGGTGTGCTGGGGTAGAAAAATACTGGTCACTGTGCCTAGCAGTGGGGCCCATAGGACTGGAGCTGGGAACCTCTGATCTAGAAGTGTTGTACAAAGGGTTGGTCTAAAGTGTGAAATTAAAAAATGGAAAAAGAATGCTAACAGGTGCGATGCAAGAAGTACAGCCTGGCCCTGATCGTTAGTCAGGGTAAAGGCTAATTTGAAGAGCACACTGAGTGGAAATGATCACAGTAGCAGAAAAGAAGCTGTGCAGCAGAAAAGAAGAGTTGGGGCTGATCACCTCACCTCAGGACCATGATGATGCTCACCTGCTCGTCAGGCACGATCTGATGTTACTCTCCTACTCGTCAGACAGGACCATGATGATGCTCTCCTGCTCGTCAGGCATGGCAATGTCCATGCGCTCCTTCTCATCAGGCGGGACCATGATGATGCTCTCCTGCTCATCAGGCAGGACCATGATGATACTCTCCTGCTCGTCAGGCAGGACCATGATGATACTCTCCTGCTCGTCAGGCAGGACCATGATGATACTCTCCTGCTCATCCGGCAGGACCATGATGATGCTCTCCTTGTCAGGCATGGCCATGTTGATGCGCTCCTACTCATCAGGCATGATGTGATGTTACTCTCCTACTCATCAGGCATGATCTGATGTTACTCTCCTACTCATCAGGCAGGACCATGATGATGCTCTCCTGCTCGTCAGGCAGGACCATGATGATACTCTCCTGCTCATCAGGCAGGACCATGATGATGCTCTCCTGCTCGTCAGGCAGGACCATGATGATGCTCTCCTGCTCGTCAGACAGGACCATGATGATGCTCTCCTGCTTGTCAGGCATGACCATGTCGATGCGCTCCTACTCATCAGGCAGGACCATGATGATGCTCTCCTGCTCGTCAGGCACGATCTGATGATGCTGTCCTGTTCATCAGGCATGACCATGTCGATGCTCTCCAAGGGACTTTTCCCTTCCCACTGTCACCTTTGGCTTGTTCATGGGGGGCTTGGAGCCGGATTCCCTTCCTTACGTCTATACATGAACTCTATCTATACTTTTCTTTTTCTTTTTTTAATCCTTCCATAAACTGCTTTTCTGTAAAGCTACTTTGAGACAACATTAGCTGAAAAAAAAAAAGCGCTATACAAATACATGTTGATTGAATTGATTGAATTTAATTTTGCGAGATATTAAAACGATGCAGTTGTCAACTCTTAACTATGTAAATGCAGACGTCCAGTGTCTTTGCAACAGACACAGTGACTACTGACACCCAATCATGCCATATGGGATCTTTATTCACGTAACAAACTTGTTTATTTATTTATTTATTTATTAGGTAATGTTTTCTCTGCCTTTCACCATGCCTAACATAATGATAGCACATTTTAATGCATCCATAAGGCGTTAGAAACATGGCTATCCATATTTGCAAACATAGTCGGTAGAGAGCCATCACCAATATTTACTCCTGCTTATGTTCACCAGTTATTCTTACTATGATAATGCTAAACTCATTGGACAAAAATTGAGTCACCTGTGACTGAAATGTGCATAATAGTGTGTAGTACCTCCATGAGCACCAATATTTTTTTATTTTGATCTTGGAATACAGGGATAGGAATGTTATGTTCCTCGGTAAGATGGTGAGCAAAAGGCAAAACCCGGTTGTCCAGCAGCTCACTGTAGTGTATTTGCAAAGATCATAGAGCATTGGTAAGCCTACTTGCATGTGGTGTGCCTGGCGATTCCTGGCTTGGTAGTGCATCAAAGCAGCCTTTCGGTTTCATAAGCATCCTGCTCGTGCAGTAATGCAGAGCGCAGTCTCAGCTGCAGCTCCACTTCTTCATGCACTCATTCCTTTGAGTGTAGGGAATGATGAGAGCATTTTCCTGCTCCCAAGGCTGAGGCCATTCTGCTTAGGGAAGCGCTGAGCCCACAAGGGACCATCTAGGAAAGTACATGCCATTTGTTGCCCAAAAGCACAAAGGCTTTTAAACCCACCATCATTGTTCACCCTTGAAAGAAATGTGTGTGTGCGTATATATATATATATATACTGTACATACACACACCTGCCAGTAGATTTCAGGTTAGTTCAGTCTTGACTGAGCATGCACACACCTAATGCAATAGAGAAATTCCCACAAGTCGTGATGCAGAGGATGCTACCAGCTTAACCCAGTGCCTCCTGCGTGCTCGGCTGCTGCTGTTTCTCTCCACACAGCAAAATATCCCTCATTGACTTTGGCCTTTGCCTGCTGAGGATCCAGCCAAGTGACAGAAATTAATTTTCTCATTTTCTTTCTGCTGACATTGAGCGAGGCACCAGCATAAATCAAATCAAACAAGAGCCGATTTCGCCTCCATTTCCACTTCAAGGCTGCGGCCACCAAGGCGCGATTAATGTAGCTCTTTCTAGAACAATGATGAAATGGAAAAAAAAAAAGTTGGAGTTCAACCTTATATAGACTCGGAACAGTCTCCTCCTAATAACAGCTGAGACTGCGAGACCTCACATGACACGCACTTTAAAAATAGCACATTATTTGTTCGCGTGAATGGAAATCCCGCTTTACATAAGTCGCCCCTCACCCTGAAAGATAAAGGGTTGTAGGCAGACGGGATGAGGTCACAGACAGGGTTAGCCCACATGCAGTGAACCTTCGAATGAAGTGCCTTGTATAAAGGCCACAACAGCAGCCGCAGTCCGACAAGCACTGTGACATTAGCATCCTTCTAGCTGTGAGCTAACTCCCTCCTTCCTCGTTCTGTCCTATGACCAACCGGTCTAGTGGCACCACATCCTCAAATTATTCTACCCCAAATGGCTACACAAGCTGCCATTTACGTCTTGACAATGTTTATTTGGTATAATGATCCCTCCCAAAACTTCAGCTAGCCTAGCAGCACAACATAGCTGAACTTAGCCAAATGGCCACACAAACTGCCATATATGTGACAAACTTGACATTTTCCTCTTCCAGGATTCAGTTCTATGATTGGTAGAATGATCCATAATTTTATTTTATTTCATTCTAGTTCCAGGATTCAAACCAGCAATCTTTCGCTTGCCCTGAAATGGCCCAAAATTTTAGCAACTAGCAGGGCATCTCCATATACCCAAACTCATCTACCTGCATATACCGTATATAACTATACTTACAGCAGGTGAAATAAGTTTTGAACACGTCACCAATTTTCAAAGTAAATTTATTTCTAAAGGTGCTATTGACATGAAATTCTCACCAGATGTCGGTAACAACCAACAAAAGATGTCCATAAATTATGTGTAATAATGAGAAATGACACAGGGAAAAAGGATTGAACACATGAAGAAAGACAGGCGCAAAAAGCCATGGAAAGTCAAGTCAAGTCAAGTCACCATTTATTCATATAGCGATTTTACAACAGATGTTGTCACAAAGCAGCTTTACAAAGAATCTGGTGTCCGAGCCCCCGGTGAGCAAGCCAAGGGCGACAGAGGCAAGGAAAAACTCCCTCAGCTCAAAAGGAAGAAACCTCGGGAGGAACCAAGACTCAAAAGGGGAACCCATCCTCCTCGGGTCAACGCCAGATAACAAGACAAGCAAAGGAAAGGAATGTTCAGTGTTTGTAAGGTGGAGGAATAAATGTCTGATTAGTCCGTAATTAAGTAGTTGGGTCATCGGATGGGTCAGCAGGACGTAGGCCAAGCTTCCACATTGCAGGACATCCAGGAGCTCAGTGGTGGTTAAAGGCAATCAGTGGCACCCAGTCAAAGCAGATGTAGCAACAGCATCAGACCGCACAGGATGGGCAGCAGTAGCAGTTCAGCTCAGTCATGACACCAGCTGAAATCTATCGGTAATTAGAAAGCCATCCTGCCACTTAGTGCAAATTAATATCAGCTGGGGTTCAACTGATGGCCTATAAAAAGGTTTCTCATTACCAAGGTGCCCCCCAAGAAACATCTCATGATGGGTAAAACCAGTGAGCTCTCTCAAGACCTTCTCAACCTTCTTGTTACAGAACATACTGATGGCATTGGTTACAGAAGAATTTCTAAACTACTGAAGGTTCCAGTGAGCACTGTTGCGGCCATAATCCGGAAGTGGAAAGAACATCATTTCACCAGAAACCGGCCACAACCAGGTGCCCCCCGCAAGATTTCAGACAGAGGAGTGAAAAGAGTTGTCCAAGAGCCAAGGACCACCTGTGGAGAGCTACAGAAAGACCTGGAATCAGCAGGTACAACTGTTTCAAAGAAAACAATAAGTAATGACTCGACCGCCATGGCCTGTACACACGCTCACCATGCAAGACTCCACTGCTGAAGAAAAAGCTTGTTGAAGCGCGTTTAAAGTTTGCTCAAGAACATTTAGACAAGCCTGTGAAATACTGGGAGAATGTAGTCTGGTCAGATGGACCAACACTGAACTCTTTGGATGCCATAATACACACCATGTTTGGAGGTCAAAAGGCACTGCACATCACCCCAAAAATCCCATACCAACAGTGAAGTTTGGAGGTGGGAACATCATGGTGTGGGGCTGTTTTTCAGCATACGGCACTGGCACGCTTCATAGAATTGAAGGAAGGATGAATGGACAAATGTATCAAGACCTTCTTGATAAAAATCTGCTGCCATGTACCAGGATGATGAAGATGAAACGAGGGTGGATGAAATTTCAGCAAGACACTTATCCCAAACACACAGCCAAGGAAACTCTCTGTCGGTTTCAGAGAAAGAAAATAAAGCTGCTAGAATGGCCCAGCCAGTCACCTGACCTGAATCCAATTGAAAATCTGTGGAAGGAACTAAAGCTCAGAGTTCATAGAAGGAGCCCACAGAACCTTCAGGATTTGAAGAGTGTTTGTGTGAGCCAAAATCACACCTGAGCAATGCATGCGACTAGTTTCTCCATACAGGAGGCGTCTTGAAGCTGTCATCACCAACAAAGGCTTTTGTACGAAGTATTAAATAAATTTCAGTAAGCGTGTTCAATCCTTTTTCCCTGTGTCGTTTCTCATTATTACACATAACTTAATTTATGGACATCTATGATTTGATTTCTTTGCATGTTGTTACCGATATCTGGTGAGAATTTCATGCCAATAGCACCTTTACAAATATGTTTACTTAGAAAATTGGTGACGTGTTCAATACTTATTTCAGCCACTGTGTATCTATATTACAGGATTTAAACCACCAAACTTTCCCTCGTTCCCAAAATGATTTCCCAGAATGGTCCAAAACCTAAGCTAGCCTAGCAGCACCACATACGTGAACTTAGCCACAAAAAATGGCCACAAAAACTGCCATTTGTATTCCAGTCTTCAAATCTCCAAGCTGTAGAATGATCCATAAAATGTTTTTTGTCCTGGGATTTAAACCACCAATCTTTTGCTTCCCCCAAAATGGCCCAAAACTTCTGCCAGCCTACCTTTGACCGTTTCCTGTTCTGGGATTCAAACCACCAACATTTCACTTCTCCAAAAAAGGCTAGCCCGAAATGGCCCAAAGCTTTAGTCGCTAGCCTACTGGCACCACAAATTCAAACCCAAATGGTCACAAAAACTACAGTATATGTCTTTTGCAACAGTCTGTTTCCAAAGTCTCCTCAGAACTGTGCAATTCTGTGATGCAAGTGTGTCTGGACATTGATGTGGCCTAAATCCAGAAACTTGTCCAATACATGCCAAATCCAATCACAGGTGTTATTCGTGCTTGTGGAGGTATTGCATGCTGTTAGGTTCCAGTTACAGGGGACTCATTTTTTGTCCTGTATATACACACACACACACACACACACACACACACACACACACACACACACACACTACTATAAACACGGTCGAGTGACATTATGACCACTTCCTACTTCCTGGTGGTGGCAGTGTTATGGTCTGTTGAATGTTTTTGTGGCATTCTCTAGACCCTCTCATCCACGTGGAGGCCACTCTCAACCAATCTGGTTATGTGTCCATCCTTGCAGATCATGTACATCCATATATGCTGATTGTCCTTTCTGGGGCAGATGGGACCTTCCAGCAAGACAATGCGACAATGTCACACAGCTAGAAATGTCCGACACAGGTTGGAAGAGCATGACCAAGACTTTCAAGTACTACCCCGGCCCCCTAATTCCCTAGACTTGAGCGCATTTGAGCATCTGTGGGACCACCTCGATTGTCGTGTTCGCTCTGTGGATCCTCCCCCACACACCCTCCAGCAGCTGTGGGATACACTGCAGTCAGCATGGCTCCAGATACCTGTGACAACCTACCAGGACCTTACTGAGTCACTCCCAGCCCGTCTAGCTGCTGTCGGTGCTGCACACGGCGGTTACTCTACATATTAGCTGGGGGTATGTCTATATAGTGCCAATCAAAAGTTTAGACCCAACTAAATGTTTTTGGTTATCTTAAAGACTCTACAGGCTTACACTTAACCGTTCCAACACAACCTCCACTGCAGGTTATGAAAGCTGTTTTATCCTCCTGTAAAGTTCCATCTTGGAGGTGTTTAAGGTGGACTGTATAATTCCATGTGTGCTATTTTATAGCTTGATGTCTTCACTTTTATTCTACAGTAAAGTATTACGATAAGCATAAGGTAACTTTTGACTGGTACTGTGTGTGTATAAATCCTGGAATGTACATAAACTTTACGTTTAGATATATCTAAACATATATCTGTTTTATTCTATACACTACTGGAAACATGTCTCCCAAATTCCAGCTCAAATATTGTATTTAGATCTGTTTATTTAGAAAATCACTAATGACGCCTCCAGAAGCCTGTTTTTTGAACCATGCTCGCTGTGCATTTCACCCCAGCCACCGCTCGCCAGTCTTTCTGTAGGTCACTTGAGGTCATCTTATGGTGGTTAAGTGACTTTGGAATGAGGTGGCGCTCACCACGGTCAGTAGAGAGTGGTTTTCTCCCTCTGCCAGTATGTAGCCGTGTTGTCCTGTGTGTTTGCTGCTTGACCTTGTTCTTATGAACCAGATGCTCACTGTATCTGCCAGTAAAGCTAGAACCCAACCTTTTGTTCCTCACTAAGAACCTGCTGTACATGTGGAGATGCTGGTTTAAGAAGAAACTGGAGCGGTCTCTCATTTATTTCCAGAGCTGTGTATATGTATGTATATATATATATATATATATATAATCTCAGGATTTAAACCACAAACCTATCCCAAAATGATTCCCCGAAACGGCCCAGAACTTCTGCTCGCCTAGCAGCACCACATACTCGAACTTATCTAACCCAAATGGCCACACAAACTGCCATATATGTCTTAGGACGACAGTTTCATAGGGATATTTGCTCTGAGATTCAAAGAGCTGGAGCACAGCCAGAACTCAAATGTCAGAAAGTAATTCTCGGAAGAGCCTGGAAGCAGCAGGGTACGCCATGATAAAAAAAAAATAAAAAAATCTCTGAACCAATAAAAAAGGAGAAAAAGATGAATTACCAGATATTAACTTTTTAGCTGGAGGTGGTATTCACTTTTAGGGGGAGGCCATTACGTGCCGATATTAGCCGTGGAAGGTGAGTAAAAAGAAGCCGAGTTAGTCTCCCCTCAGCTCCCCTCGCACCTCTAATTGCTTTACACATCGAACTCTCTTTCTGTCAGAGGTAATTACACAGCCTGCTGAAGCTTATTAACAAAGATTCATTAATCCTATTAATCCTGACTAACTGAGCCTGATCACCCTGATAAATTTCATATTTGGAAGTACAATCCATACTGCACTGATTCATCGATAGCCCGTCCGGCATGCTAATGAAGGAGCAGACGGAATAGCTCTCCCGCTGTGCTCCCTGCATGGAGGCGGATGTGTGGATGTGCACGGGGCCTTGGGCGGCCGGGTCGATGGGATATCTGTTTTACAGAATAAAATGATGCTGCCGGAGCGACAGGTTCAGCGCAGGGACAGAAGAAGCCATGCTTCAGTTGCTTTAGCTAACTTGCTGCTCCACTCTGCTCCCTGGGCTGCCATTCAAGGCAGGAACGAATGAATCAGAGGCTAGCACTCCTCTCTTTCAATGAAAAAAAAAAGCCTCTCCAGTGAACAAAGTATGACTGGATACAGCAGTAACCTGGAAACAGGCCTTTTAATTTATTAAATTGGCCAACTTGTTGGGGCAGTGGAAGGAAGCTGAAGTTGCTAATATTCAGTAAGTACAAAGAGTTTAAATACGGTCCTAAAATAACAAACAATTGTTCTTTGGTGCTACCTTCAGTGGTGCAAATTTGGCCTGATAAGTGGGGGTGATGGTAAGCATACATACAGTAATTCAAATTAATCTCTAATAACTAATAATGGCCTCTAAATCAATGCTAATAAAACCAACAATACCACTAACAGGAATAATTTCATGTGTAGCCTTGTGCTTGTTCATGTTTGTATATCAGTTTCTTGTCCTTTATATGAACAAATTGTTTTCACACAATATTACACGGTTCGTCGAGCTGAACAACTGCCCATCCTGTGTGGTCTGGGCTGAACAACTGCCCATCCTGTGTGGTCTGATGCAGAACAACTGCCCATCCTGTGTTCTAATGCAGAACAACTGCCCATCCTGTGTGGCCTGATGCAGAACAACTGCCCATCCTGTGTGGTCTAATGCAAGACAGCTGCCCATCCTGTGTGATCTGATGTGGGACAACTGCCCATCCTGTGTGGTCTGATACAGAACAACTGCCCATCCTGTGTGGTCTAATGCAAGACAGCTGCCCATCCTGTGTGATCTGAGGTGGGACAACTGCCCATCCTGTGTGGTCTGATGCGGAACAGCTGCCCATCCTGTGTGATCTGATGTGGGACAACTGCCCATCCTGTGTGGTCTGAGGGGGAACAGCTGCCCATCCTGTGTGGTCTGATGCAGAAAAACTGCCCATCCTGTGCGGTCTGTACAGAACAACTGCCGATCCTGTGTGGTCTGATGCAGAAAAACTCCCCATCCTGTGCAGTCCATTGCTGTTGCTTCATCTTCCTTGACTAGGTGCCCACTGCTTGCCTGCACTTTGCATGCATGCCCCTGACCCATCCGAAAATCCAGAGGAGGATGGGCTCCCCCAGATTTTTGGTTCCTCTCAAGACCTCTTCCTCTTGCTCTGAGGCAGTTTTACCTTGCCACTGTCGCTCTTGACTCGGATTCTCTGTAAAGTTGGTTTGTGACAAATGATGATTCAACTCGACTTGACTCAACATGACACGACACAACACAACACAACACAACGCAACATGACACGACAATATTTGATGCTCATGTCAGTCAATCCAAATGAAATCTGTTCCATGGTCTTTTACCAAACAGATAAACATTTTAAGGGAGTCCTTGCAAGAACCTTTAAGGAGACAGAAAGTCAGATTGAAAGGGAGACTGTTTTGTTTTGATGTGAGAGAGAGAGACTAGAGGCAGATAAGCCTTCAGAAGGCAATGATGAGGACAAGACAGATTCAATTTTTTTGCATAAAGAGATGTGCCAAAAATGTTCAATGCTCACAAACCATTTCCGTGCGATAACAGGTGAACCCTCGAGTGTTTGAGCGATTGTCAAGGGTCCCACTCATTGCACTCATTGTTTTATATGTTTGGCTTTTCTAAAGAGCACAGCATTTGTTAAGGGTGGCACGAACACCTGGTCTCCCACTTATCTGAGCAATGAGGAACATGAACGAAGTGCCACACACAGAGAAAACGAATGCATATTTCTTAGGCGCCAGTAAAGCAGACACTGAAAGCTTACTGAGCTCTGAGCAAATGTCAGCACACCAGGAGCAAGTCTGAAAAAAGTGTCAGGTGCTCAAGCGTGTGATCAACGTTATTAAAGTCAGAGGTAAGCAAGGTCTGAGGTATCGGACTCAGCGCTCTGAGACAGTCTTTGA
The DNA here is from genome assembly GCA_034552555.1 of Semaprochilodus insignis. Classification (NCBI taxonomy): domain Eukaryota; kingdom Metazoa; phylum Chordata; class Actinopteri; order Characiformes; family Prochilodontidae; genus Semaprochilodus; species Semaprochilodus insignis. The sequence continues at coordinate 31,473,941 of CM067490.1, read as the reverse complement.
GTTGGATAATGAGGCCGCTGATCATGGTAACTTCCTCGAACTTATATCACTTCTTGGCAAGTATAATGTGTGTCAGCACAGACGTGAGCGTGTCAGCATTAAAGAAGCCAGAGGCTATATGTGGGTAGAAGACGAAGAGCATCCCTTGTTACCCTGCGGTCAGAAACTACAGGTCATGCAGCTATTGAATCCATAAGTTGAAGGATTATTGCAAAGGAAGCTGGGATGTTTTTGGCACAGCTTGATACAAGGCCTCACTTCCCAGGAATAGTAATCCTCAGGTTTGTCCATGATAAGCGCATTGCTGTCATTGACTTTGTGAAGTTACTTGTCCTGGTTCTGGAAGATGTCAAAATAGACATGGCTACAGGTACTGGCAACGCCAAAGACTGAACATGCAGTTTGCACTCATTCATTCATTCAGTTATTCATTCTTAAAGCTGTTTATCCCAGATCTCGTCGGGTAGAAGGCAGGGAACACCTTGGATAGGCCACCAATCCAGTGCAGGATAGACACCCAGACATACACATTCACACAGACTCACACCTAGCTGGCAATTCAGCATCTCCAGTTACCTGACTGCATGTCTTTGAACTGTGAGAGGAAACCCCAGCACCGGGAGGAAACCCAACCAGACATGGGAGAACATGCAAACTGCATACAGAGAGGAAGAAAGGACCCCCGAGCCAGACCCAGGCCCTTCTTGGTGTGAGGCTACCCACTGTGCCACCCAGGCAGTTATCAGATTAGTCCAATCAGAAAGTCAAAGCATGTTATAAGAACCTCCAAAAAAAGGGTTAGAATGGTGAGTTTGCACTCCTCTGGGACTCCTCTGGGTGGGCAACATCCAACCCTGTAGACACTGAGTAGGCACCTGCAGACACACTCCTGCCCAGGAAGGTGTTTGGTGCTTTTGCCAAATACGCAGAGTGGACTATTTATTGGTCACATTATCAAGCAGGGGAGATGTCATCACTCTCAAGATCACTGTTCAGGTCAACAATGAAGCCTTCAGAGAGTCACCTCTCAAATATGAGGCTATCCTTGCTGCCCAGATGTTTCCCAGGGTATATGACCACACATCACCAGATTCCAAATACATGCAAACAAAGGGCATGGGCATCCTCACTCAAGCAAGCTATGGAAGTGCGCCAGGGAAGTGTTCAGAAGGCAGCAGACCTGTGTGTGAGCAAATGGGAAGCTGCAGAGCCACACTGCAGTAAGGTCCACAGGGGCTTGCCAGAAAAAGGGTGTAGCAGATAAATTGGCTCTGGATGAATGCTCATCAGACCCCGTCTCTGAGGACAAGGTTGAAGTCCACAACATCATTCTGGACAGAGTGACAGAAGACATCAGGTCCAGGTCTGAATCAAATGAAACCATCTGCACAGATTTTGCATACTTGGATCCCAGACACTTTGCTGACATGTGTGAGAAGGGCATCCAGAAAACAGTCCTGGAAAGTGTTAGCAAGTATTTAATCAAGCTTGATGACAGAGCCACAGCTGAGAGACTTGAAGTTGAAGTCCGGTAGAAGGCTGGGCAACACTGGAACAAGGAACTTGATGAAGATGGAGAACCACATGATGACAAACTATGGATCAAAACACATGCTTCCTCCAAAAACTATCAATCTGTACTCCATTCTAAACCAATACAACTTGCTGACAGATGCATACAGTGGCCTTGGTCTGGCATGCAAATCTCTCCTTCTCACTCTATGAGTCACTCAAGTGGCCTGCGAGAGGAGCTTTTTCATTAATGACGTTCATCAAGAAGAGACAGCGAAGCACCATGTCTCAGGACCATCTGGAGGCCTGCATGCTGATGACAACTGGGAGGAAAATCTTAATGGGTCTGGACAATAATGCCGAGGCAGACCAGATAGCAGAAAGGAGTTCATTGTTGCACCGCTTAATGGCAACATAAGGTAGGTCTTCCTTAGTACTCATTTGCATTAGTAGGTCACGATCCATATGCATTTGTTTGTGGCATTAACGAGAGGCACTCCAAATGCAATGTTATTTCTGTCATTTTGGGAATATAAGATCATGAAATATCACACAACAACTCCCATATAATGTTCAATATGTCCCATATTATGAATGCAGTGGCGTGCGAATGTTTCGGCACCCCCGATGAAGCGAGTAAAAGATGGCCAGATTTCTAAAGGCATAAAACGAAAGATGAAACTGTAATATTTCCTTAATATCTTAGGCACAATAGTTTTATTTCATCTTTTGCAGTTTTAAAATAACTAAAACGTAAAAAGGCCTTAAGCAACACCCCCTTTGGCAATTACCACAGCTTGTGAATCCTTTGTGTTTCCAGCTAAGAGTCTCCAGGTTCTTGTTTGGGGGATTTTTCCCCATCCTTCCTTGCAAAAGGCTTCTAGTTCTGTGAGATTCCTGGGTTGTCTTCCATGCTCTGCTCTTTTGAGGCCTATCCACCGACTTTTTAGGGTTGGGGAATCTTGAAGGCCATGGCAAAACCTACAGCTTGTGCCTCTTGAGGAAAGGCATTGTGGAGTTTGATGTGTGTTTAGGATCATTATCCATTTGTAGAAGCTATCCGCTACTCATCTTCAGCTCCATGAATCCATTCTTCCCTCTACCAGTGAAATGTTCCATGTCCAATTGGCTGCAACCCAAGCCCAAAGCGTGGCTGATCCTCCCTTGTGCTTAATAGTTGGAGAGTCGTTGAAAGCTTGTCTGGGAAGGTTTTCTTGTCCTCCACTGTTCATGTGAACTGCAGCTTCTAAATCACAATAGGAACTGTGGAAACGGCTTCCCATAAAATGCTTTGCTCTCGTCTTGTAGCTTTCTGCTGCTTCATGATCATCAACTGTTTTCCTTTACAGGGTGCTGGGCAGCTGCTTAGAGGACCCCATGGCTGCTGGTTGATGGAACTTCATGCAATTTGGAGATCGGTTCATCTTCTGCTCACTTAATTATTCATTGTGCCAGAAGTTTTGACCAGGGGGGCCCAAGCTTTTGCATGCCACTGTAGGACTGACAAGTATGAAAACACAGTTTGTTTGTGGGTGTGTTAGATGGTAACCTGAACAAGGGTAACAGAATGGACAGCAGACGTCCATTTTCCATGATGAGTAACCAAGCATCTACCTGAACCAAATGCCAAGAAGATCTGTGTGGATCTGTTCTGGCCTGTTATGTTCTCGCCTTTCATGGTAGGATCCCAAACACGTCTTGATTTTTGTACGTGACCATACAAGCAAAAACAATAATAAGAAGAAAGATGTATAACTTACATGGTAGTTGATCTTGAACATAAACAGAGGAGCAGCACAATGCAGGGTGCTTTCCCAGCAGAGGGAAAGGATTTGATTGAGAGTCTGTGCTTGGACAAGGGAAATGTTAACCTAAGGATAACATTGGAAAATGTTGGTCTGAGGATGATGGTCACATACAAAAACCACAACGTGCAGGATCTCAAATGCATAAAACCCTGACATTTTATACTTTACTCTTCAAAAGGGAACTTGCATACAAAACCCACTTTTTTGAACGTAGTGTGGTTTGTGTGATATAGGGTGAATATAATATGCTTTGTATGGATATGTACCATGAACAGTATGGGCTCCTCTGAATGGAGTCTGCTGGTTCTAATTTAGTTCCGTTTAAAGACTGAAGACTGTTTAAAAACTGTTTAATTTCGATAATGATAATAAAATCAGGCTTCCAGGCTAAGGTGTTAGGTGATCATTACATTAATACAGCTTTGAATTTTTACTTTCTGTACACACTAAAAGGGAAAGGAAAACCTCGTTCACATACCAGCCTAGTGCAAACATTACAAATTAAAAGGCTGGGGGCTCTTGACAGCAAATTCCCAACCTGCTTCTTATTGCCAGACTTTTCTAAGAAACCAGAGCTCCAAATATGAATGTTCTCAAGCACAGGCTAGAGAACTGGCTGATTAGCCTAGCTGAGCACTGCTCCACATTGACAGAGACTGTTTCTCCTTATACTCAGTGGAGTGACTCCGAATGGCAGCGGGTCATCTTCAGTGATGAGTCCCACTTTTGTCTTGGTGGAGACGACCTACGAATCCGTGTGTGGAGGCACCAAGATGAACATTTGTTGTCATGCATCACACGTCCAGAAGGCCCGGTGTCACTCCACCTCCACTCCTACTGCACCATCTGCAGGAACCGTGTGAGAATATTCAAGCTGCATGGGATGGATTATCACAGGACACCATTAGGAACCTCTACAACTCCATGCTGAGACGTCTGGCATGTTGGGTTAGCAAACATGGTGGCCCGATGCCATACTGAGAGACACTACTTCTGTACGTGTAGCTCAATAAATATTGATCATATCAGTCTAAATGTATCATCATTTATTGTTCCTGGTAACCTTTATCTTCCTTCCCAACAGCACTGCAATCCCACACCTCCTTCTGGGTGCAGCT